>VMBQ01006458.1:0-13167 GCA_007657795.1 Dreissena rostriformis | reverse complement strand
ATACATTGATTGGTACTGATTAAAGTAGTCTTAATAGCTGTTAGGGGGTTGGTCGGATCAGTGAGTGTAATGACCATTGAAATATAGAAGGAAAAAATCGGTACTGAAAAATGGCCATTATCTACACGAGTTTGTCGTAATAATGGGTTGGTCGTTTAGAGTTTTTACTGTATAGATTTTAATTATATATTTGTATATACACAAATGTATATTTCAGTAAGCTTTACATGCTCATATACAATATCCTCTAAAATGTCTGTGAATCCTATGTCATTTGCATCTGCTTTAAAACAGTATTAACGAGCATTAACACTCGATAATCTTTAAAAAATTGGAAGTTTAATTTTGGGATGCCCTTATAGGACCAGTCCCCAACTCTTTAATGAGGTAAACTTTCCCGTATTATATGTACGAAAATATGGTTGGTCTTCACCCTTCAGCAGTGGATTGTGGACTGAGACAACTGAGTTTTGTATAGGTCTTGCAGAATTTGTAAGGGACCGATTGTCCATCAATAATATCTCTCTTGGTTATTATGGACAGGGTATTTAGATATTCAGAGTTTTTTTGTTCATATGGGACATTGGCCTTGATATCCATTTAAGTGGTAAAGTTTCAACACAACTGAGAAAGGGGACAAATAATTCCAAGGTTAACTTGAAATTCGTGGAAAAATCATAAAACAAACCCCTTTTCGGATGGGTCTTTTCTGGTAATGAAAGAAAGAAAAAGCTCAGATACATTGATTGGTACTGATTAAAGTAGTCTTAATAGCTGTTAGGGGGTTGGTCGGATCAGTGAGTGTAATGACCATTGAAATATAGAAGGAAAAAATCGGTACTGAAAAATGGCCATTATCTACACGAGTTTGTCGTAATAATGGGTTGGTCGTTTAGAGTTTTTACTGTATAGATTTTAATTATATATTTGTATATACACAAATGTATATTTCAGTAAGCTTTACATGCTCATATACAATATCCTCTAAAATGTCTGTGAATCCTATGTCATTTGCATCTGCTTTAAAACAGTATTAACGAGCATTAACACTCGATAATCTTTAAAAAATTGGAAGTTTAATTTTGGGATGCCCTTATAGGACCAGTCCCCAACTCTTTAATGAGGTAAACTTTCCCGTATTATATGTACGAAAATATGGTTGGTCTTCACCCTTCAGCAGTGGATTGTGGACTGAGACAACTGAGTTTTGTATAGGTCTTGCAGAATTTGTAAGGGACCGATTGTCCATCAATAATATCTCTCTTGGTTATTATGGACAGGGTATTTAGATATTCAGAGTTTTTTTGTTCATATGGGACATTGGCCTTGATATCCATTTAAGTGGTAAAGTTTCAACACAACTGAGAAAGGGGACGAATAATTCCAAGGTTAACTTGAAATTCGTGGAAAAATCATAAAACAAACCCCTTTTCGGATGGGTCTTTTCTGGTAATGAAAGAAAGAAAAAGCTCAGATATTAAACAATCACTCCCTTTTGCTTAATGTACATGTAATGTCACCCCATTTTATTGGACAAGAGTCTTAAATCAATAAATATTTATATAATAGATGGAATATGTTACCAGTATGCAAGTGATTTTTTGAATGACTATCCATCCATCTATTTATTAGGTGCAGTTGGACAACGCCATGGATGAGATGGCCACGTACTTCAACAGAGAGACCACGCCAAAGATTCTCCTCACCACCTGTGATCGCCCTGGACCAGTATGTGCATTCACTTAACCCTCTACCACTCAGAAACAAAGTGAAAATGGTGACCAGCATATGCAAACAGCATAAAACTAGAAAATAGCCTGCGAGTAACTCGCAGTCTGCTCAGGTTTTTTGCTGTTTGCTGCTCATCAGTACAATAGGGTTGGAAATGAAGCCTTTAAAATATGAATCTACATGTAGTTAGAGAGGTCTTACATTTAACCCTTTGAGCGCTGGAACCAGATTTTGAAGGCCTTTGCAAACAGTTTGGATCCAGATGAGATGCCACAGAACGTGGCGTCTCATCAGGATCCAAACTGTTTGCTATTCTGATAGTATTCTTTGAAAAAAAATCGAAGAAAATGCTAATTTTAGAAATTTAGCAGACAACATTTTAGCAGACGACAAATTTCCCAGCATGCAAAGGGTTAATTTGATTTTCTAAGGGACTACAAGCAGGTCAAAGTGCGTATCTGAGTGATAAATGGTTAAGCATAGTTTAAGAACAGACATTTATGAAGAATCATTCTTTACAAAATAAGTAAAATAACAACATAATGTTGTAAAAACTTTTGCGAAAGGTTTTAATTTCAGTCAAATCGTCATGATAAAAAAGCATTGATGTTTTCATTAATTTTACAATGTCTAGTAAAAATGATGAATACCAGTAATTATTTTTAAGTGTCCAAAAACATGCAATAAATTATTGTCATTATTTTAAAATTTCATTTGGCACATACATCAACTAATCTGAATANACAAAATTGCCCCCCCCCCCTCCCCACTGCTGCTCCTTAAGGTTGATACAAAAAATGTATTCAATGAGTAATAAAAAGATATTACTTAAAGAGCTCATTAACAAGTGACAAAGCAATTTTCTAGATTTATTTACCGGTATATTGAAAATTGTGACAAGACTGAACCCACTTTCCACCTTGCAGCTTTTAAGCAGTACTCTGCACTTCTTGATCCCAGGGTCTTTCTCGAATAATGGTCAAAAGGCAATAAGACACCTTGCATGTTTTCTTTCATTTTCAGCGAACCAATAAATTCTGTAAAGAGATCAAGAAGCTACTACCCAACACGACCTTACTGTACCGGAGAGGCCTTGACTTGAAGAAGGTGATACCGCAGGCCCTGGCGCGAGAATACACTGACCTGATTGTGATCAATGAGGACAGGCATTCACCCAGTATCCTTTGTTTGAAACAACATCATGTTAAGAAATAGAATTGAGCCTGGCTCTGTGAAAAGTGGTTTAAATGCATTTGCTTAAAGTGTCATCCTAGATTAGCCTGTGAAGTCCGCACAGGCTTATCAGGGACCACACTTTAGGCTGTTATTGTATTTTTATGCCCCCTTCTTCGAAGAAGAGGGGGTATATTGATTTTGGCCTGTCTTTCATTCTGTCCCAAAACTTTAACCTTGGTCATAACTTTTGCAATATTGAAGATAGCAACTTGATATTTGGCATGCATGTGCATCTCATGGGCCTGCACATTTTGAGTGGTGAAAGGTCAAGGTCAGTGTTCAAGGTCAAAGGTCAAATATATGGGTCAAAATCGCTCAAAAGAGGGCATAGTGTTTCTAAAACACATCACTTGTTCATTTAAAGGAAGGCTGTTCTTGATGGAAATCCAGTTTAGGCAGAAAGTGTCAGCCTGTGCTGACTGCAAAGGCTAATATGGGACGACACTTTACACAAATGCATTGAAGCCCCTTTTCACAGAGTGAGGCTTAATTATTTTGTTCTTGACAGTTTAACATGATTAAAGTGACGATTCCTTTTGGCGTTCATTAAGTAGGGACTAGATATATTTTAGGGAGTCTTGTTAAAATATTCACATGTTATGAAGAGAGTTGGGTGAGACGGTTTAAAATTCCAAGGACATTTTGTCATTTGTAATTGAAATGGTCTTGTCTTTTTAGCTCGGCTGTTTTCGAAGAAAACCCAAGGTATTGTCATAGCCAGCTCTTCCTTTCGTCTCGTCGTTTGAAAACTTTTACATTGGCCATAACTTTTGCAATATTGAAGATAGCAACTTGATATTTGGCATGCATGTGTATCTCATGGAGCTGCACATTTTGAGTGGTGAAAGGTCATGGTCATCCTTCAAGGTCAAAGGTAAAAAAAAACTTTTTTTTTGGTTTTTCATGTGTATCTCATCGACCTGCACATTTTGAGTGGTGAGAAGGTCAAGGTCAATGATTACCTTCAAGGTCAAAGGTCAAAAAAACAAAATCCAAGCATCCACAGCCGAGCGTTGGCACCCGCTATGCGGTGCTCTTGTTTTATATTTTTGTCTCAGATTCCCCAAAACAAAACAACAAATTGAAATGACACAACAGGCATACAATAGGACTACAAAAAGCATTCTGATTGTGAGTTATCAGTTACATTTGGAAAAAATAAGAATAAAAGGTCCATTGTTGCATCTAATGTTTCCTTAGCTAGATACTAGATGGCTTGGTATTGACGCATCTGCCAGATGGACCAACTGCCCATTTCAAATTGTCAAATGTTCGGCTCACAACTGAGATTAAGGTATGGTTTTGTAACTTCCAAGTAATGTAGAATGTTTTGCAACAATCACAGCTGACAATATAGATATTGGATGATAATAACTACCATTGTAAAATTCAGCTGTGACTAGGGCTATAACATTACCAATGTTTTCCAACATTGCAATATGCAAAAATCCGGCATGCAACCAATGTTAATTGTTCTTATACGTAGCAACTGGAGTTTATGGTGATAGCATTTCAACTTTTTTATGAGGTTATAAGGGTTAAGTAGGATTTAAATACATGATTTCCCGCACTTTTGTTGGTTTAAATATCTTTGAATTCTAAATCTGAGGATCAAACTGTAATTATTTTTTTGGTGAGCAATGAATAATGGGCATGTAATTTTTTTACATTTGCCCGAGCAAACTTTTTATTCAAAATACCTTGGTGCTATATTTTTACCATTCTATGAATGAAATCTTCTCAAGTGTGAATGAAAGGTTACTGTCAGTACTTAGTAAATTACGAGTAATGTTCGTTTGTACATGCAGAATGCAGGTGAGTTAACGGGCCACAAGCCAGAGGTGATCCTAAACAACTTCAACACACGACTCGGTCACTCAGTGGGTCGGATGCTGGCATCCATATTTCCGCACGACCCCAACTTTCATGGCCGAAGAGTGGTCACCTTCCACAATCAGCGAGATTTCATCTTCTTCAGACATCACAGGTAAATCATCAGCTGCTTTGTTTAGTTTTAAGAAGTATTTGTTTATTATGTTTTAACTCTACAAGCAATCCTGGCTTTGTTCATAAATGAAACAAAGCAAACTTCCAAATGCAAGGCAGGTTTTGAAATGTTTGAAAGATGAAAGTCTAAAACATCCTTGGCCCCTGATTTTGGTGTTTATTTGTTCATAATACATTTATTAATTTTATTAGTACTGACAGTGCAAGACACACAATCCTGAGCAGTTCCTAATTTAATTAAAGTTTAAATTCAGTCTTTGGTTAAGGTCATCACTTTTACAGTAAGTAATCATTTTCCAAGTCATACACTCAAAATCACTTGAAATTGTCTTCAAACTTGTTGCGACAAATATACTGGAACTTTCATAGATGGAGATGCAATATTGGAACTATTGAGAGAAAATCTGGTGGTAAAATACTCACACGTGTACCTTTATTGAAGCCCTGCTCTAACATAGTCCTTAACCCTTTGCATGCTGGGAAATTTGTTGTCTGCTAAAATGTTATCTGCTAAATTTCTAAAATTAGCATTTTCTTTGATTTTTTTTCAAAAAATACTATCAGAATAGCAAANTTATGTTATGTTTGTAGATTATTCTATTGAATCTATTCATTAAAACTCATTCATCAAAACCAATATTTCAAAAGCAATTTCATTGTTCAGCATTTTAATATTACATTAAGTTACAACATTTTCATAGTTGTATCCTGGCTTCCATAGTTAAGTGGAGTGGCATACTTTTGGTTAATTAATGAGCTTTTAATCAGAGTGGAATTTCTGCAATAAACAGGTGTCAAGTAGAACTAAAGATTCTGTACATGAAAAGCAAATACCGGTGTACAATCTCCACTGTGAATGGCCTCCTTAACTTTCATATTTTGTGAATTATTTGATTTTCGTTTATTATCAAAATTATAGCATATATACCTTAGGAAATGAAAAGTAATAGTTAAGCCTTACTGCCTTTAAAATTAGTATGTTTTTTCTTCTCCAAATTGTTGTTGTAATCTGTTTTTATTTTGCTTTGGATTTTCATTGCATTAAAATTTGGTAAACATTATAATATATTGACACTTGACATTAATTTATTTAGAATTGTATGCATTAAAGACGATGAACACGTGTATAATTCTTAATGAAATGTCTGTTCTGTTTTTAATAAATACTGATGTACAATCTCCTCTGTAAATGGCCACCTTTCAGGTACATATTCCGAAGCGCCCAGAAGGTTGGCTTACAGGAGCTGGGGCCACGATTCACCCTGAAGCTGCGGACTCTACAGAAGGGAAGCTTCGACTCCAAGTATGGGGAGTATGAGTTCGTACACAAGGTCAGTGCTAGAAACGGTTCTTGGTTTTGGGAAAACTAGGCTTTATGCATGTGCGTAAAGTGTCATCCCAGATTAGCCTGTGCAGTCCACATATGCTAATCAGGGACTACTTTTTCCGCTTTTATGGTGTTTTTCGTATAAAGTATGTCTCTTCTTAGCAAAAAAAATGTAGTTTAGGCAGACAGACTGCACAGGCTCAACAGGGACGACACTTTACGCACATGCATTAAGTATGGAGAGTTGAGTTTGTACATAATGTCAGTGCTAGAACGGTTCTTGGTCTGGGGATTTTGGAATGGGTATTAATTTAATAGGGGCCATGAATACCCAACATTCCATTTGCAAATGGTTCTAGTCTGGGAACCTATTTTTTGGATAGACAGACAGGATTTTTAGCCCGATTTGTTATAACTTCTCAAGTCTGTTTTAAGAATAAATGACTTAAGTCGTTTATTTCATTGATTCATATATTACTATTTTAGAACTGATGGTGTTGCACAACATATTAATTATCTTGTTTGTGTTACATAGGCCTATAATTTTGATTGAAAGCTTGTAATATTTTAATAATTAACTTTTGTACACTCAATGTTACTTTATTGCAATATTTAAAAAGTGAGTTTAAGCTAATCCTGTTCCAAAGACTTTGAACAACCAGAATATTTGAGATCTTGGGGGCGGAGTTCTGCGTGCATGTTGAAACTTATTCCCCCAAGTT
The DNA here is from genome assembly GCA_007657795.1 of Dreissena rostriformis. NCBI lineage: Eukaryota > Metazoa > Mollusca > Bivalvia > Myida > Dreissenidae > Dreissena > Dreissena rostriformis. The sequence goes on along the minus strand of VMBQ01006458.1, from coordinate 6,144 downwards.
CATGACATGAACTTGGGGGAATAATCAATCCCTTTTGACAAGTGTTTTTTAATCTCCAAAGGGGAATAGTGGCGGACACTTCTGGAGAGAAAAATTGATCGTTTAAGAAAAAAATGGGGAACAATTACACATTATATTACAATCAGTCTGCTTTGCCCTTTATTTACTTCACAGCTGTCACCATAAATTTGAAAGAAAATTAAAGTTTAAGTCTTGTTTAAACTTGAGGCTGGACTGTTGGTTTTTTGGGATGACCTGTTGTTATTTTTGTATATACTTCTGGAAGGGAATTATAATTATAGATAAAATGCTTTTTATACGCCCGTATAAAATACGGGACGTATTATGTGAAACCCCTTGGCGGGCGGCGGGCGGCGGGCGGAAGGCATCACTTTGTCCGGACTCTAATTCAAATTGTATTCATCCGATCTTCACCAAACTTGGTCAGCAGTTGCATCTAGTTGATATCTAGGCCAAGTTCGAATATGGGTCATGCCGGGTCAAAAACTAGGTCATAGGGTCAATTAGTGCATTTTCAACGGCGCCACTTTGTCCGGACTCTAATTCAAATTGTATTCATCCGATCTTCACCAAACTTGGTCAGTAGTTGCATCTAGTTGATATCTAGGTCAAGTCCGAATATGGGTCATGCTGGGTCAAAAACTAGGTCAAAGGGTCAATTAGTGCATTTTACTTTGTCCGGACTCTAATTCAAATTGTATAAATCTTATCTTCACCAAACTTGGTCAGTAGTTGCATCTAGTTGATATCTAGGCCAAGTTCGAATATGGGTCATGCCAGGTAAAAAACTAGGTCATAGGGTCAATTAGTCCATTTTCAACAGCGCCACTTTGTCCGGACTCTTATTCAAATTGTATTCATCCGATCTTTACCAAACTTGGTCAGTAGTTGCATCTAGTTGATATCTAGGTCAAGTTCGAATATGGGTCATGTCGGGTCAAGAACTAGGTCATAGGGTCAATTAGTGCATTTTCAACGGCGCCACTTTGTCCGGACTCTAATTCAAATTGTATTCATCCGAAACTTTTAAACAACTTTTTATCCTGCGTCAAAGTGGTATGGGGGTATAAGTCACATTCAGTGACAAAGCTCTAGTTCAAGTTGAATTCACCAAACTTGGTCAGAGGTAGTATATAGATTATATATCAGTCAGGTCTGATTGGAGACATGCAACCGATTAACACATGCAATATTTTTATGCAATATTTTTATCCAGTTTTATTTTGCGATATTTTCATCGGGTTTATTTTTTTCGCGATTTTTGAAACGAGTTATTTTTAACAACATGTTTATTGGTAAGTTTCATTTTTCCTTCAATCTAATCATGATTTCCACAGGTACATGAGTTTTTCACTGTGCATGGGTACTATAGAAAGGCAACTGTTTATCATTGTCATCAACCTAAAATCAATTTTTATACCCGTTTTTATAAAAAACGGGACGTATAATAGTTTCACCCTTGGCGGGCGGGCGGGCGGCGGGCGGGCGGAGGCGGTGTCCACAGCAGTGTCCGCTCTCTAATTCAAATAGTTTTCATCCGATCTTCACCAAACTTTGTCAGAAGTAGGATCTAGACAACATCTAGGTCAAGTTCGAATATGGGTCATGTTGGGTCAAAAACTAGGTCACGGTGTCACTTAGTAGAACGGGCGTATCTTGTGACAATTTGGCACTCTTGTTCCACATGGAAATGGGACCGAATGTCCAAAAATACGGCTTTTGCAAAAACTGTGATATGGATCTGTTAAAGATCAGGGGTGTGATTTAAGAACCACCTCAGGGGAGGAAGATACCCTACCCCCTTACAAGGTTCAAATAAACGCATTTGTATATAGATCCAGCAAAGTTAGTAACAATTTATAAAATAAGTTTGACATTGAAAAGGAGGACATCAGCTGAAAGGAGGAAAAATTACACCCCTGAAAGATGGTTTTCCACAAGCTATTCGAACAATCTTGCTGATTTACATGTTCATGTACTTACTCTATAAGTGTCCCTATACCTCTCTATGTACATGTTCTTACTTTATATGTGTCCCTATACCTCTATATGTACATGTACATACTTAATATGTGTCCGTATACCTTGATACTTTTATTTTCAGCGCCATGAAATGGACTCCAGTAGAAGAAAGTTCCATTTATGATGACCTAGAATGGTTCTTAAAAGCGAGTGAAACTTATGGGAAAACCTTGAAGATTTGTCAATTACAAATGTGTAATAACTTAAAAATTGTGTTGAGGATTTTAAGCTCACCTGAGCACAAAGTGCTCACGATTATCCTTTGTGATCGCCTTTAGTCTGTCGTGGTTGTTATAATTTGACTTCTGAACACTGGAGGCCACATTTATTGCCCAATCTTAATGAAACTTGGTCAGAACATTTGTCCCTATTACGCCTCGGTCGAATTCGAAATCTGATCATGTGGTGTCCAAAACTAGGTCACTAGGTAAAAAAAAAGAATTGCTTGTGAACACTAGTCCACAATTTTTGCCCAATTTTCATTAAACTCGGTCAGTATACATTTGTCCTAATTGGCAATAATATCTCTGATAAGTTCAAAAGTGGGTTAAGTGGCGTGAAAAAACTAGTTCACAAGGTCAAATTAAAGAAACAGTTTGTGAAGACTGTAGTAGTCGCGTTTGTTTGCGCAATTTTCATGAAATTTGCTGTAATATTTCTTAGGCAAATGAGGTATGGTTCCTGTCCATTCAAAAACATGGTCACCATGAGGCGGTGCAGTATTTATATTTGGCTCAACTAAAACCATTTTAATACTCGAGAAAGCACGTTTTACCCACTCATCGTGAAACTTGCTCAGAACATTAACCCTTTGCATGCTGGGAAATTTGTCGTCTGCTAAAATGTTGTCTGCTAAATTTCTAAAATTAGCATTTTCTTTAAAAAAAAATCAAAGAATACTATCAGAATAGCAAACAGTTTGGATCCTGATGAGACGCCACGTTCTGTGGCGTCTCATCTGGATCCAAACTGTTTGCAAAGGCCTTCAAAATCCGGTTCCAGCGCTCAAAGGGTTAAACAAAATTGTATATATCTGGGTTGAGTTAGAAAATGTTGGTTGTTTATAATCATGGCAGCCAGTTGTCGGGGCAGTTTTACTTACAAGTCAGTTGTGAAACCTTGTGAACATTACCTGCTCATAACAGTAAGGATCATAGGAATCTCCGGCTTTTGGCCCTCTTGTTTGCACAAAGGACGAAAATGTTTGTTTACATGAGTGTTATTGCGTAAATACATCATGTATATAGAAAATAAAATGTTTTGTGTTTAGTTACGTCTGAAACAGCTGGGTACGTTAAAACTTTCAACAATAAAAACCTGTGCTATTACTTTATAATACTGGTAGGCTGAAAACTTAAAGGGACTTTAAGGCGAATGTTAGATGTTCGTTATTGATCAATCCAAATCATAAAAATTATTAAGCGTTTGTAACGCTTTTCATTGATAATTTAGCAATGCCTGTATTACCGACATACGGTTTAAACTATGTACCTGATACAAAAGCCTGTGTGTTATAGTTGTAGCGAGCTTTTGCTTCTATTGGTCGCAGGTTCGATCTTCAAGATAGCACATTTTTTCATTTTATCCTTCTGTATTATTATAATTATTTAAAACTTATCCAAATATTACAGTTTTGTCTGTAAATTAATTTAAGGATATTTTTCAAAAATGCGAAAATCTGTGAACAGTCCCTTTTAAGAATATTTTATATTCAATGTCTTCGTAAAACACAGAAATGCTCATTATGCACCATCATCTTACCATTGGTTACATAATACAGTCACAATTATTGAAGACGCGTTGTAAATATTTTACCTAATAAAGAAACGTTAAGCAGATATGACTTTCTTTAGCATCAATTCTCTGTATTTTGGTCAGAATATCAAATTAAAGACAAAAATAAACAACCTCCACATAAAACAGTTTAAGTATGTACTTGTTTTTATCATGTTCTTGCAACAAAATATCAGAGAACAAAATCAAAGAAATTAATGGTAAAAATCTGAAGAGAATGAAATTTCTTACGTTGGGTGTTCGTGAAGTTTTAATCTAAACATTGAATACAAATAATGGAAATAAACACTTTTTAGCGTTGGTCATCTATCAATAAACAAGCAAATTTGTTGAATTGATATCCCCTGCCACATACATTTTGTTTTAAGGATGGGTGCAAATCAGACGGATGAACATACTGACATATGGACGGACAGACAACACCAATTCCATATCCCTCCGCCTTTGGCGGGGGATAATTACAAGAGAAGGAAGGACAGACTATATGCTCTCCCTTGTTGGAGCACAAAATCTCTAACCTGTAATTTTTAAGTACAAAGATGTATACATATTTCTGGAAAAAATGCTGGTCAGTTTAGGGGTTTAGCGTACAACCTTACAAGAAGTATTTGTGTAACTTTGACCCTTGATGTGAATCGTATGACCTAACATGAAGTATATTGTGTGACCTTAACCCTTGACATGAACCTTGACCTCAACCCTAGACCTGAATCTTACATATGACACACAGCAAGGAAGAAGATGGAGAAGAATTATGGAAGGTTCCCGGCTACAGATTGTCCATGGACAGTCTTGAAATGAGGATGGANACAACATTTTAGCAGACGACAAATTTCCAAGCATGCAAAGGGTTAAGGCAACTTCACAGGATTAATCCTTGGGTAACCCTCTTTCAATGTGGTTCAAATCATTCCCCTCTGAAGCATAGCTGAGCTATAAATAGATTTTTTATAATAAAAACTACAAAAATCTCCTCTGAAAGTCAAACCACAATTTTCAGGGGTTTAATATTTGGTGTGTAACATAGTCAAGTTGTCCTCTACTAAGTTGTGTTGAAATGATTGACCTGGGGTTGAAAATGGCAACATCCCAGTTGTTACATGATTTATATAGACTTGAATACCAAACTAAGTAAAAAAAAATATCTAAAAGCACAAAGGCCCAGACGTTTAATATTTGGATATGGTATCATTTTGTATTAGGTTTATAACATACATGTAATGGGATGGTCCCCTGTCAAGTTTGTTCAAATCATGTCCATGGGGTCTAAATTGACCCCAACCTGGTTTTTCAACAAAAAACATGACCACCATGAGTATAGGCAATTTTCCTTATATAGTTAAACCCTTGAAGTAATAATTTTTTTTGCCCATCTTCATAGAATTTGATCAGAATACTTGTTCTAATGATATCTTTGCTGATTTCTAAACTGGTGTAGGAAACACCACCGTAGCTACTTAGAACAGTTCAGGTCCTTTGAGTATCAGGTGAGCAACCTATGCCCTTTCAGGCCCTCTTGTATACATTTTGATGGTATGTTTTTCTTCTGATTATGTAATATCATTGTTATTATTGTATATATTATAAGCTTGCAACAAAAAAATGGAAACAGTCAAACTGATTTTCAGGGTTATTTTGGTGCAGGTCACATAAATAATTTAAATATTATATTATCAAATAATTAATATAGTAATAAATATTATATAATTAAAATAATAAATATTTTATAATAAGATAATTAAAATAATTACGGCACATGATGTAAATATTATTTGTCCCCCCATAGTCTGCTGTCGTCAATTGATTTCTTTCCCTTGGATGTATAACTATTTAACTGTGTCAAGTCTGTTGTGTAAAGTGTACCGCATGTAAAATATCCTTTTTCACTATTTTGAATATTGTAATAAAGAATATAAAACTAATGAAATTGTCATAATTGAGTCGCTGAATGTTCACCAGGAAACCTGGCTCACGTTACAGTCGTGTAATCACCAAGCCGAAATGTTGCCCTCATATGGTTTCATCTGTTTATCCTCCATTTTGTTTGTGCATGTATTTCACGATTTTCAGAGTTAAATACAGAAAATATAATATGCTTTGGCAGCTACTCTAATTGAATCAGAGTTTGGGGAATAATGGCCATAGAAATAATTTCATGACATATCCCCACATATGTTATGTGGCTTGGTTGGGGATTGAACTCATGAACCTCGGATGCAGCCCTCTACCAAGTGAGCTTACGCACCTACAGGAGCATCAGAGCCTCTCTCATGGAAAATTGGGCTTATTTCAGGTGCTTAAAGTGTC
>VMBQ01006457.1:5225-56365 GCA_007657795.1 Dreissena rostriformis | reverse complement strand
TTGACGTTATCAGCGTCCAGGTCCAACTCGTCTGCCAACTGGTCTGATTTCTAACAGATACGGGTGCTTGTCGAATGTTTTATTAAGAACACGCACCTGACGAATGCTTTTGACTTTGTCACTTTTGTAGATATACAAATAATACAAACATGAAGTTGTTATATGTTTATGATTTGATAAAGCACATACGCCACACCGAAATGAAAACTTTTACAATTTCAATTAAGTATTTGTTATGCAATAGTTCTTATTGTTGTGATACATGTATATGGTTTCATGGGAATTTTCTGATGTTTTTCTTTTAACGTCGAACCGAAGGTTTATAGAAAACAGCTAAAATGCATATCATATATCATAATATATCATAAATATAAATATATAACATTGGCGAATTAATAATTTGACTCGCATAATAATGTTTTAATTAATACATTTTAATTTTCACCGACTGCTTGTTATTCATTTGACCGCAAATTGAAGTTGGAAGCCATCAAGACCGTACGCTAAATAGATAACATAGTTTTTGTTCGACACTCGTGGCGATGAGAAATATTATATTAGGGTTTTCGGGAATAAAATTATCTAGCTTGTTTTGAATAAATGTATATATTTGAATGTGTAAAAAAGCTTCAAAATGCGTTAATTTCAATTAAGTAACAGTTATATATTTATTTCATTATTTCATTACCTTTTCGCGCATCCACTTTGATGGGTCATGCTTCTGGTATTACGCACTCTTTTTAGTTTTGGAGATATATTGTATAAGTGAATATTTCCGAGAGTTGAAAAGTTAGCGAATTCAAAATAACAGGCATTTAGCGTACGGAAATGTTAGCGAATCAATAACACACGTCGATTGAAAACTAAATAAACAGGCCTGATTGAAACATTTGCTAACACAAACTTATTAGCACAATGAAAATTACACTTTTTTAATGAACGGATTGCGACACATCTTACATATGAATAGTTTATTTTTCACATCTCTCGAGAACAATGTGAACATGTTTATCGCGTCGGACCATTGTTTCTGAATAAAATCTGTGATCAAGTTTGTCACTTAACGTCCCAGATTGTAAACTCTTTAAACCGCAGACTGTGGGTCAATACATCACTGTATTATTCAACACAAACAATTAATACGCAGTCTGCATCAACACCGGTCATAACCGGTCACAGAGACAAAGGAAAATGGCTGGTGTGAAAACAAAATAAAGGTGAAATAGTACATCTTTTAAAAAATAATAAACGATTACAGTTTAAAGAGTATTATTTTTAAAGCTGCCCTTCTGTCTCTCTCTCTCTCTNTGCAAACAGTGAAAGGATCTTTTCAATATCGTGTATGGTTCCAATTGGCATTGCTTACTGATTGGTCTCGTCTTCTTATGCTACTAATAAGCCCACGGATGCTGTCTTGTGGGATTCGAACCCATTCTCTAGGAGGGCTTGTCGTAGGTCCTGGATTGTGATTGGCTTAACAGGGCGTGCAGATATTGCAACCTGAAGCATGTCACAGACATGCTCTATGGGATTGAGGTCCGGAGACCTCGCAGGCCACTCCATCCCGACGATTGTTTCAGCTTGGAGGTACTCATTGGTCACCATGGCTCTGTGAGGTCTGGCATTATCGTCCATTAAAATGGCCTATTGCACCAGCATATGGGCGGACGTATACATCCAAGACCTCTCTGACGTATCTCTGATCTGTCATAGTGCCATTATCAATGATATGCAGATCGGTCTTCCCCTGCATGTTGATCCCAGCCCAAACCATTACTAAGCCCCTACCATAACGATCATGGTTTGCGATGCATACTGGTTCGAATCGCTCACAGGTTATTCTCCACACCCGGGCATGTCTATCTGTAAAGTCAACACAGAATCTAGACTCGTCTGTGAAGAGTACTGGTGTGCCCATTGGAGACGTGCCTGGATGTGGTTGCGCATCAATGGAATACGAATGGCAGATCGTCTAGCCCTCATGCCAACACTATGCAGTCTGTTTCGAATGGTCTGAGTTGAAACCCGAACCCCTGATGCATTATATAATTCATTTTGAAGGGCCGTGGCGTTCATAAAGCGATGACGTCGGGCTTGTACCACGATAAAACGGTCTTGTGCCTGCGTAACAACTTTCAAGATGAATGATTGTGCTACAAGTGTAGATTTAAAGCATGTTCACAATGTGTTTGTGCCTTTTCGTGGGTATTGCTTTTCATGAGCAAATAGCAAGCCTGTGTAAACAAAATCTATAAGACAGGTTATTGGTTATGTATAATACGCACTCATATATTGGAAAACACAATCTTTTTGTTTTTAATAATACACACTTCAAATTACATTTACTATAAAAAGTGATCCTTAGCAAATTTTGAGTAGTATATGTTGGTCTTTCGTTAAATGGGAAAAAATAATGTTTGAACAACTGGTATCGAAACAAACTTGTTTGAGTCCGGGCTACTTTTAACGAAAGCAAATTTTAGCGTATAATTGTATTAACTTTAAAGGTAAGTCTATTTATATTATAAATATATATTGCGTTTCGAAGGTTTTGATCATGTGACAAAGCCACATGACTAGAGACTACTTTCCGAGCCCACTGTAGTGATTAGTGCTGTGTAGCCGGTGATCGAGCGATCGTGAATGGTCGGGAATCTGTCATCGCGCATGCGCAGGCCCTGTTGAGAGCATGTTTCTCTTAATTTAACGCTGCTCTTCTATGTTGATGGTAAAACGGTTAGGAAAATCAAGAGCGACCAATAACGAGAAAAACGCATGTAGCCGTGGCAGAAATAAATCATCATTCGCTCATTTCATGAAGGGAGAAATAATGTTATTCGCGAAGACTTTTTAAAAACCGATTGACGCCCCGAAATGTCAGCGCGATACAGACTGATACGCCTGGTTTTAACATTACCGCGAAATGGCGAGCTATTTTGCGGATATCCATTCCATTTATACGGTTCCAACAGGGAAATCGAATTGGCCCCGTGTTGATGGCTAATTTTTGGGAATCGTTTAAGATAGGAACACCCATTTAGCGAAGACAAAAAAGTGCTGATAAAACAATACAAACTACTAGGTTAGTTTGTAACCGAACTACATGCATTTGAGAAAATGATTTTTGAAATTATCCGTATATATGAACAATGATTTGCTCGTCATTCACGCTGAGGCATTTCCTAAAACCTTCGGTGAATTGTAGCATAGCCATTCATTTCAAGTTACTAGGCAACAATAAATCGCTTAAACACGTAAAACGTAACTATTAATAACACAATTTCTGACCGACGCAAGTTCCTCATTCCCCAAAATCAGATATCCACGAAAAAGTATTTTTGTTTCAAACCACGAAACATATGCCGACGAATATTAATGATTTTACAGTTTTACAAAGATCGTATTTACTCGGTTTAAGAGAGCAGAACAGAACAGAACAGAACAGAAATTTTTCATAACGACTTGTACAATAAACATCGTCCGAATTAAATTCATTGCAAAAAATAATGTTCAAGAGATAGAATGAAAAGCCATAGACAATACAAACGATACTATATATTTTTTATATTGGGCATGAAATCACACGCATCGAATCAAATAAAGAAACAACGCCGTTGCTTACTAATTAAGTGGTGACGCATTTTAATTGCGAAAGATATGGGAAAGCCATTACCGTATTGTTGCGTTGGGGATAAATCGGTCGACCGTCTTTTGTTCTTACTTGTTTACTGAAATAATCATATTGCTTGTAATTAATGAATCATGTCCACTTAAGTTGTTGCCACTTACCCATCCGGATTTGTTTGTTAAAACTTGCGCCAATTAAATCAAATAAACAATTGGTCTCGTCTACTGGCAAATACACCATACAATATTCATAATATAAATAAATAACGGTTATTTTGTTACATGTACAGTACTAAAGCCCCATACAGATGCCGGATCAACACGGTTCATATCCGACCCGATCCGGCATGTAAACCGTGTAGCCGCCGTGTAGCTCCGTGTCGATCCATGTAGGTCATGGAAAGTCCGGCAATGTCATTTGGCATCCGGGAGGCCAACACGGCAGTTTTGGGAAGTTCAAAACTGCGGTGTTGATTCGTGATAAACCGGGAAATTGATAGCATCCGGGTTGGTCCGTGAAGGTGCCGTGTAGGGTCCAGGACAGCCGTATAGGATCCGCCGACAGCCGTATCTTGGTTGTCAGTGTGCGTCCTTGACTGTCCGGGAACAAATTTCTGGCCCCGGACCACCAAGAGCCTTGACGGCAGTTGTACAGTTTTCGCCGGACCCTTCCCGGCGATAACATGGAATACGCAGGTACAGTTTGATTGTATCGCTACCAAGGATCAGCACGGAGCTACTAAGGAGGCAGACGGTGCAAACATTGAGATATACGGTGGCAACGCGGCGGATACACGGAAGATTCCGGATAGACAGGGTGCTAACAAGGACCTTCACGGTGTCAACACGGTGAAAACACGGAGTATCACGGAGAAACACGGCATTACACGGACGATAGCGGATATTCATTTAAATATGGGCAATTTGAGAATCGCCTCTTTTTTTTCTGTGCTACCGACGATGCAACATGGACGAGAAGATGACGACCAAGGACAAGATGATGCTGATGAGATGCCAACTTCTACTGCAAAACGCTCAGGTTGAAAACAATATCCTGATTGCTAAAGCAAAGCTACGACAGAGAAATATAAAAGTCGCGAACAAACGTGTATCTACACCGGTGAAAAGAATGAAAAGGAGAACCATCTGGGTCAGAAAATGGCTCGTCAGAAGATCAGACCTGGGTCAATACGCACGGCTGATGAACGAACTGAAGAAAGAAGCTCCTGCGCATGGACTTTCAGATATACTAAAAGAACCTTACACGCATTGAAAACATAATCCAGCCCAAGAGGTCAAACTACAGGACGCCTATGACAGCTTGCATTAAGATGGCAATAACATTGCGGTACCTAGTATCAGGGGACAGCTACCACCCTCTCTTGTATGGATTCCGGGTCGCACACAACACCATCTCCAAGATCATCGTTCAGGTGTGCGATGCGATATAATTTGCTGTGGATCAAATTTCCTGTCCTGACACGCCAGATGAGTGGAAGAACATCGCAAAGCAGTTCGGCTACCGATGGACGGTTAACATATCGCCATACAGTGTCCTCGGCGTGGTGGCTCTTTGTACTACAACTACTAAGATCACCATTCCATAATCCTAATGGCCTTGGTCGACGCCGACTACAAGTATATTTAGGCAGAAGTAGGCAGCAGCGGATGAGCCGGTGATGCTAAAGAGTTCAACAGCAATGAGTTGAGGAAAACCATCGACAAGGAAGTGTTGGGTCTACCTGATTATAAACCTTAACCGAACGACGATAAACCATGACGCATTCGCCTAGAAGTGGCTCATGAAACCTTTCTCTAAGAAAAACATGTCAAAGTCTTCAACTACCGACTGTTCAGGGGGCGACGGATTGTGGAAAACGCGTTCGGGATTCTTGTTCATTGCTTTCGATGTCTACACACTACAATGCTGCGGTTTCCATAGACGATGACGTCTATTGTACTGCCCTGCATCATCTTACACAATCTTCTGAAACTGTGCAATGCCAAGAACTATCACATGATAAATGTAAAATTGTACTCACACTGCATGATGATTTGTTTGCCCTTCAATCTCGCTCTGTGGGACGCCAGGAACGCAAAGTTCTGCATTAAGAAGATGTCCCTGTCAGTCAAGTCATTTGCTGCTGAGACGCTCTTATTGTCTGACAGCTTCCCGACCCTTTTCCTGACGCTCTCGTACCAGGTCATCAGCATAGGCCCAGACTTCAGATTCAACTGTGCTGCCTTGGAATTCCAGAGGTCTGTCTTCTTGGCACTGTTTTGTACTCCTTCATACTCTATGTATACAACATAGGGTTTCCTTAAGCCAATCGGCTATGTCGACCTCCTGCTCCTCTGTAAGGACGAGGGCGCCTTCATTTTCTTTTGAGGGTCAGTTTCGGTGGGTGGTGGTTGTAGAAGGTGATGGCTATCTTGATCCTTTTTCTCGTTGCTGATGTTCTCCATCTCCTTCGGTAGCGGATGCTGCTCTTGTAGACCTGTTCGAAACTGGAAGGCCCACTCTGACGGTACGCTTCGTCTTTGCTGGCATGTTGATCCTTGAGTTATGTATGCGAAATAACAGTCAACTTCTACTATTGCAGAATGATCAAATCACACAAACAAACTTGGTTTTATACGAGTTATTTTCGGTCCGGGGTATAACGTGTTTGTTCCGTGTCTATGTCGTGTTGTTCCGTGTCGTTGTTGTGTAGGTCCGGGATAGTCCGTGTAGATGCCGTGTTTAGCCGGAACTATCCGTGTCTCTGCCGTGTTCCGTAATACTCCGCAGCTCTGTCGGGATAGTCCGTTTGGGTACCGTGTAGATTCCGTGTTGCTGCCGGGTTTGTCCGTATTGGTCCGTGCTGGTCCGTGTTGATGCCGTAGTGTATCTGGGGTGGTGGTCTTTGGAACACCTTCGACGCTGCAAAATGCTTTAAAAAAACACTGTTCGTCCCGGATCTTTATCGGAGATCCGGGACTGCCGAGTCAATCCGTGCTTATATGGGACTGGGGCTTTATTCTTTAACGGATTCAAATTTACCTGCACAGTGTTGATAGAGAGGGTGGCTGCATTGTAATAACATTATTTCTAGCATGAAAGTATGATATGAGCCGCTTGCTTGGAAAACTGGGCTTAGTGCGTGTGTATAAAGTGTCGCCCCAGATTAGCCTTGCAGCCCGCACAGGCTAATCGGGTACTACAGTGACTGTCTGCACTGGGTATTTCGTTCAGAAGAGATACTTCCTTCGAAAAAATCCATAAAAGCGGAACGTGTCGTTCCTGATTAGCCTGTGCTGAAGGCACTTTTTCGCATATGCATTAAATCCCGTTTTTCCAAAAGACATACTCAATTATTTTTAAACCACTACATGTATAGAGGTGATCTACATACATGTGTATATTTATTTACATGTGTATGCTTGTCAAGTCTATTACAGTACAGTAAGTCGTTTTAAAGCAGAAGTCATTTTAAGCCATTAAGTCTTTGTCATGCTCAAGTCTATTTCGGTGCCTCCTTATAAAATACAGCTTATTATAATACAGGAAAAATACTAATAATACAAATTTATATAAAACGCATTTAGATCTAAAGATAGGGCGACTTTTTCACATAAACGTAATAGCTGTTAATGTTTGGACTTAAAAGTCTATTTCGTTTGTTTTTGTAATTGCCAGTCAGAACGCTCGGATTCCACCGACGTACCTGCTAATAATGTAATTGCGTCCTTATTTTCACAGACATTTCAACAAATTATCGACTCGTAGGGGGATTTTGTCACTCTGGCGCATGTTTTTAATTTTCCAGTCGTCTGCTGAAATCCACACCCCTTTCATCCCATAGCAGACGAGATGGTATACCAGAGGTATTATGTCTTATTTCTAAGAAGGAATTGTTTTGGTGGAAAACATCAAAATACCAAGAGTTTTGAAAAATGCGAGATTTATCTGAAAACTCGTAACAACACAGGAGTTGTTTATTTTATGATTATTTAATACATGAAAATGTATTTTTCTGACGGTCCATTTCGAGAAAAAAGTGGCCTATGCAAATAACACATGTGTTTTAGATCAACGTCCAAAAAGGTAGAAATTTAACAAGGTGTACGAGTTGTCTATAAACAATTTTTCAACAAAACAATACATTTGTGTACGGCATATATTATCGTTATCAGCTAAGCTAACATAATGATAAGTACATCCTACTGTTTTATATCCCATGACCGCAAATATTAATGTAAATAACGTTAACTGCTTAGCGAAATATGTGTATATGATTACTATTCATAACGATTTGCGTTTCCAGCAATTAACGTCTGATGTAGACAACGTCAAGAAACGTGAAATCATCACTTGTTCAGAGCGTTAAATTAATTTCCAGCGTAAACAAGACAAGAATTACATGGCTCATTTCCCCACCCGCTGGCGTCACAGCCTCGTTCTGATTCGTTAAGTCCGGAGTGAAGAAAATTAACTTCCTGCGACAAAGATTGAAGATCCACACCGTACAGTATAGGTTACAGTACACTAAATATATACACTTCCAGAGCGAGAATATGAAATGAAAACAATCACGGCTCATTCGGGTTCATTAGCAAAACGAGAACTTACATTTGTTATGAAATGTTTTGCACTTGCTATAAACACAGTTTGTCACTGATTTACATGCTAACGTGAAACGGGAACAAGATTGTGGACTCTGATTAAGCGACGCTGCAATTTTAACGTAGCAGTTTTGTAATTACTGGAGTTCGTTTTGCGCGTTGAAACACTTCTGGTGCTTCAATTTTAGATGAACGTTTTGAATAAGGCTTTAATTTTCGTTCCGTTGGGTCGGCGTGGTCTGATGCTCTACGGTGTTATCGTATATGATTATTATGTGGATCGAAACGGAGAAATATGGATGCATTTAACCATGTCAGTAAATAAATACTAGTAGTCCGCACAGGCTATTCAGGTATTGCTCTTTGACTGGAATTTCGCTAAGGAGAGACTTCCTTTAAACGAAAAATGCAATCAAGGCAGAAAATGTCGTCCCTGAATAGCCTATGCGGATCATAGTATGTGGAGCGAAACTTTACGCACTTGCACTAAGCCCGGTTTTCCCAGAGCGAGGCTCTTCAATATTACAAAGTGAGTTATTTCGGCTTGTACGCGATGAATAAATAAACTAAACACGAACATAACACTAACAGCATTCGAGTTATCTATAGAACTATTTTCGCATACATATAGTTAACAAAAACTCAATTTTACGGGGCTATTTGTCACAACAACATGTGGATAGGATAATACTTTCTCTAATTATTGAATCTTAAAAATTGAAATTTTAAGATCTACACAAACGTTTTGTTTTCAACGCTTTTTTATGTTAAAGATAGGTATTTTGATATTGACTGGTGGTATGCACTTAAACCATTGCCCTGGGCCCGTATTTACCAACCCATTCTGCCCTGGGCCCGTATTTACCAACCCATTCTGCCCTGGGCTCGTATTTACCAACCCATTCTAAGACTAAAGAATACAAATATACTTAGACCCAAGAAAACATTCCTCAGAGTTTGAATATATACAGGCTAAAAATGAAGCTTATGTCATGAACACACTGTTCTAAATAAAGAATACCGGTACTGTTACTATGTGTTTTCTTTTATACCTAATGATATAATATGACATTTCTGCAGTGAAATAACAGCAGTGAAAAGAACACAATTGTTCTTTTCACCGGTGAAAAGAACAAATTTTCGGAATTTCTTTTTCTATTTTTAGATTATCATATCAAGATGTACTTCCCTTGTTTATATCCTTGTTTATATGTTTTTCTATGATCACGAGTAAAATAAAATCGATTATCCACCGAATCCAACATATTTTCTTTTAATTTTATGCTTTTTTTACCGTTTATTTACATTGTAAAAGAGTTTAACTGAAGAATTTCCCTGGAATAATGACTTCATTTCGTCAACAAATGACGTCAAAAATGACGTCATTTCAATGTATTGAGGCACGCCACGGGAGAGAGGGTCACTTTTCAGCGAAAGGGAAATTATAATTAATTATTTTCTTGAAAAAGGGGCATAAAAGAAACAGAAACGTGATCATAGAAAAATTATATTTTCACTCGTGGCTGCGCCACTCGTGAAAATATATTTTCTATGGTCACTCGTGAAATAACAAACGATCTTACACTGACATGAACAAATATCCTCTATAACTTCCATGCTGGACTTCTCGTTTAAGTAGTTATAAGATATATTATTAATAATGTTAAGAACATTCTTTATTTTTGTACCCAAATAGTAAAATGTTTTGCGATTAATGTTTATTTTTGTTAACTATATGTGTAATATAACAGTTTGTAAACCTATATTATAACACTGGAATAGGTTTCTATAGTATGATTTATATTCTAAAAGTATTCTAAACGTTTAAAAATTATATGTAATGTACAATTATTATGATTTATTATACATATTAATATTATTTAATGTATTTAACTCCCCAAAATACCAGAGCATGATTATTTTAAATTATTTAAAATAACTATAAAATCATCATACTTATTACTTTTGAAAGATTTATCATGTTTCAACTCTCACAGCAATGAGGCATTGAGTAAAGTTATTAGTCGTTTATAACCCGCATATGAATCCTCGCCTATTCTGACCAAGCCTTACGAAAAATGGCCACACCTCCCAGCAAATAGGCAAATCGGCTTTTAAGATGTCGGCAGAATAGCAACGTTGTAATTTGTAAGTGAAATTGAACGTCGTTACAAACAGCAACAACAACAACATCAACAACAACACTATAACATGATTAAAGTCGTCGTCGTTGTCGTCGTCGTTGTCGTCGTCATGGAAATGATGGTGATCATCATCATCACGTCATTATCATTGTTAATCAAGTGTTTAAATTGTTACTGCTCACTTTATAAGTATTCTAAATACGGTGATTATGTGTTAAATTATTCATGAAGACAAATCAACAAAAAAACGATAGGGAAATTTCTCTCCATTCACATTTTTTCCTCTCAATGTAAAGTTGAACAGGCAACTTTGTCGTTTAACTTACTACAGGCAACTGAACAGACTTATTGAGTGTTGAATGAACATATCTGAAACAAATTGATTGATGCAAATTTAGATGACTATACATAATATTATTGCGCCTAAGAGACATGTATGTAAACAAGTTAATATACTTTCGCCCCGCGCGCACACGATGTTGTGTGGAGTGTACATAGATTACAGTTTCCGCGTGATTGACGCTCAACAATGTAATCAAGCTGAAAGATACTCACAACGTGTGGTGTTATTGATTCACAAAAATAATATGGCCAAAATAAAAACACGAACTACCATATTATCACCAAACCCACTACACGCCTAACTCTCCTTCTTTCCCTATGGCAAATATTTGACTTAGTGATTCAATGTTTATGTTAATTTCTATTTGTACTTCTTTTGGCTGAAGGATCAGTTTCAAAACTCATATATCTCATTGGTTTGCAAAATTGAAAAAAAAAACTTACAAAGAAGAGAAGAGACAAAGAATCAATAACAGAGGCTTATAAGAGATAGATAAGAACGTGATAGATGTGTTTCTTTACAGATATAAATGTAATAATGTGACATGTAATACTTATTCACAGTTCATATTGTGGTGCCGGGCACCAGTCTGTTCACACGGGAACCAGCTACACGTTTGGATGTTAGTGGAATATGCCGAGCTTCGCGGGAAATTAGGTCATTCCTCGAGGACCTGCAGTAATCATTCCTTCGCAAGCCAGACGTTGAACAGAGCAGACGTTTCGTGCATACTAAAGAAGACAAGGAACTCGTTTATGTAAGTTGCCCCTGTTGCCCTTTATCACTATTCCTGTTTAGACTACCGGTACTAAAAGCAAACCTGTACGAAACACTTCATTGGCGTTGTCGGCAGGATTTAGTTTCTTGTGTGTTTCAGTTGCAGGTTGTGTCTTTTGTTCGACCACGTGTTGTGGCCCGATATTTGTGCACTTGGGTTGAACCAGCCACGCTTCTAGGATAGAATCGATACATAAACTTGACGCCATACCCCCATTTGGGCCCAGTAAGCCATTTTCCATCGTCATTGAAATAGCATTCAAATTTCCCGGCCACGTGTAAAATCATCCGTGACGGCCATCTTTGTTGTTGTTGTTCCCCAAAATTAGGGCTTAAGTTCACGTGGTATGTTTATTGTTTTTCTTACCAGATTTTGAATTGTCCTTTAATTTACTCGTTTACTTTTAAATTTCTAAAAATTGCAATGGATGTGGGAAGTGAATATTCCCCACCTTGGTCAACGGAAGCCTCCAGAAAAGTACGTGTGAATTTTGATACTCCCACGAGATTGACTAATATTCAGGGGGTAGGTCACAAACTGGCGGAGGCCATTGTGGTGATCCGTTAGAATTCTGGGAGATTTTACCCAGATACGATGGGAGCAATTTTAGGGCGGCCGCTGACCCTAGGCGATATGACCAATTTAGAGTTTAGCCATAAACCCGCATTATTCAAGGAAGCCCTGTGGGGAAGGGGCGGGAAATGCTTGGGAGGGGCGGTCAACCACAAGTAGGCCCCTGGACCACACATTACACGAAAGGTGGGATCAAATGCCAGTGCTAGAGAAGGAGTCGGTAAGTAGGGATGATCGTGAAAGGGCCCAACTCGTAGCCCAAATTTCGGCTCTTGAGGCTGATATAACGGCTCAATGTGAGCAATTGGCGTCACAAACCACTCTAAACTACAGGAAAGACCCTCAAGTTGTAAAAGAACTTGCCTCAACCAAAATCATATTCGACCCTGTCTGAGGCCCCGGTAATATCCAGAAAACTAAATTTGCCCCCGGGAAGACCCGATAGGGAACCAGTAATAAAGTGGCACAGTCCATTGTCCCTCAAAACAGAGACCCGTTCCCAAATCACACATTCCCGCCTGCACTTGGACATGTTAAGTCAAAACAATGTGCCCTCATACCAAATGACGCTAGTAAATGCTGCACCGGCCCTCCCCAGTCCTCCGGTAATCAGCACTCCTGCCCCCAAACACCCCATGATTCCAAACAGTCCCCCTGATGTGTCTGGTCTGGCTATAAATAACCCTCCTGTTGCATTCCCACTTCCGCCTACTACAGGTAACCACTTAACCCCTAAAAAGAGGGATGTACTCACTAGGCTACCAAAAGCCTTACAATTTGACGGCCGCAGCAACTAGCCCTTCTATCGAAGTAAGTTTGAGCGATATGCCAAGCAAATCCAATGGTCAGATGAAGAGAGCGCAGACTGCCTTGGCTGGTGCCTGACAGGTAAAGCCGTTGATTTTTACGCTGTACTGGCTGAAGGGAGAGGTACAGTGCCCTATTCAGACCTAATGCAGCGGTTGGAGGAGCGTTTTGGCGCTAAGGAGCTCCCCGCTTCTGGGCCGTTTCCAGGTTGCCCACCAGGAATCAGGTGAGTCTCTCGATGACTGGTCCGACCGTGTATTAACATTGGCAACCAAGGCCTTTAGGGACTTACCCTCCCAATATGCTACCCAGCAGGCAGTGGCAAGATTTTGCCAGGGCCTGAGTGACAAGGAGGCAGGAAAACATGTAAGTCTGCAATTACCCACCTCAATGGGGGATGCTATGAACAAGATAAAAATGCACAGCTATGTCCTTGCTGCGTGTGCCTCTGTTCCCAGGGATGGTCCTAAACATGAGTCCCGGCGTGTACAGGCCGTGAACATAGAGTCACCTCCAGCTGCAGTGGATGGGTCCACTGTTGGTAGGTTAGTACAAGCAGTAGAGCGCCTAGAGGACGCTTTGGGGAATATGTCCGGTTCCGGCGGAAATGCGAGCACTGGTCCCAGTTTCCGACAACTGGGTCAGCCGCTCCGTAATGGAGGTTATGGGGGGTACCCTCCCTATCAAGGTAACGCCTTTAACCAGGGATTCAACAACTGAAATCAGGGTATGTATGTCGAAGGTAGGGGTGCCGGCGGTCCACCTAGATGGAACCAGAACAATTGGGCGCACAGCGCGGAGGCTATGGCGTTAACAAAGGTAGGTATCAGCCTGTGGCGATCGGTCGCCCTGGCTATGCGCCTCCAGCAGGAGGTAGGCAATACATGATATGTTTTAGGTGTAGGGGTTTCGGCCATTTTCAGCGAGAATGCCCACAGCCTGCCCCC
Organism: Dreissena rostriformis; assembly: GCA_007657795.1. Lineage (NCBI taxonomy): Eukaryota > Metazoa > Mollusca > Bivalvia > Myida > Dreissenidae > Dreissena > Dreissena rostriformis. The sequence continues at coordinate 42,541 of VMBQ01006457.1, read as the reverse complement.
GCCAAACAGAGACCTTTAAAATAGAAAAGGTCGGGCACTGCGGCCCATGTCTGATCTTGGCGTCCGTGGCCAAAAAGGGGAAAGTGCCTGTGTAGGTAATTGCAACTGAACAATCCGAACAGTCTGATCAACCGGAAGTGGTTCATGTTAACCGACTTGGATCGGTTTCACAGTTCTGTATGAAGGTTCAGGTAGGCGACATAGTGGTAAACGCGGTTGTTGCTTCAGCCGCCGAGGTCAGCATTATATCTGATAAAATTTACAAATATATGAAACATCCCCCTCCTAAGCTACGTGACATCAAACTGTTGATTGCAGGCAGGGAATTGTCCATGAATGGTTCTATTGTAGGCCCAGTGAAGCAAAAAATTGGCAACTGTTGGTATAAGGAAAAATTGTATGTGGCCTTAATTGATACAGATATGCTTCTGGGTTTTGATATTCTGGTTAATCGTGGAAAAGCCATTCTTAAAATGGCAGACGCTATTCTTATTTTTGATGGACAGGTTCTGAGCCTTGACGTGGGGTCAACAGACGGACAGCGGCAGGTCGCGGAGGTGCGAGTGGGAAAGAGGCGTGTAGTACCCCCCAATTCAGTTATGCGGATTAAATGCCATATGCCTTAATTGGAGACAGATTATGTGGTTGAATCTTTTTGCAACTCAAAGCTGCTTGTCCCTAGGGTGGTACTGTCTGCGGGTTCTGATCCCGTATTGTGCCTAGTCAACACTACGGACCGTTTTCAATTGGTTAAAAGGGATTCGCTCATTGCATGGGCGTATCCGGTTGCGGAATACCTCACTATGGACTCTGTTGCCCCAGACTCAGTGGGATGCCGGGTACAAGCCTGTTCTCTTGTGGATCCGGTCGGTCCGGTGGTGTCGGAAGAATTGCCGGAGCATGTGCGAGATCTATACGACCGTTCCGGAGAACATCTCGTGGAGGCAGAACGCAAGCAGCTAGCAGACCTGTTGATTGAGAACCAGGATGTGTTCGCCAGGGACGAGTTTAACTAAGGGACTTTTACGGCCATTTCTCACACAATAAATACCGGTGACTCCTTTCCGGTCACAGAGCGTATGCGGCGGACGCCGGCTATGTTCATTGGGGAAGAAGAGACACATCTCGAGAAGATGTTGAAGGCCGGCGTGATCGAGGAATCAACGTCTGAGTGGTCCTCAGCCCCAGTGCTGATCCGGAAACGTGATGGGAGCGTCAGATGGTGCATTGATTACCGGAAGTTGAATGACGTCACTGTTAAAGATGTATTTTCCTTACCACTGATCGATGACTGTCTCGACACTCTAGCAGGCAGTGTGTGGTTTTCCAAGCTTGACGCAAACTCAGCTTATTGGCACGTATACATCGCGGAACCGGACCGGAAGAAGACGGCGTTTGTTACCAAATATGGCCTGTTCCAGCATGTAAAAATGGGTTTTGGACTCTGCAATGCACTCGCGACCTATTCCCGGGTAATGAAACTTGTACTTCGCTTATCATCTGTCGAATCTCCGGGATGCTTTGGCCAGATTTCGCTTGCATGGTTTGAAGCTGAGAGCCAAGAAGTGTGTGCTCTAACATTCTAACATGCATATAGACATATAAATGTAAACATTCATATAGTTGTATAGTAACTCACACATATTTAGTTCCTCTGGGAAATACCTACCTCTGCTTTCTGTATGCATTCCATTCCTTTATTACAAACAATTACCAATATAAATACAATTTACAATTAAAACATATAACACTACATTTTGATAATGTATCAAAGTAAAAGAAGGAAAACAAAAGTCAATAAATAAAATAAACCACCTCTGGTAATTCATACAAATCATACAAATATAAAGACTGATACAATTAGAAATATAAATACAATTTACACTTTCTTAATTTATTAAATTGGAACATATTGGGCCTGTTTTTGGCCCTTCTGAAAACCATTTACTTCTGCCCGGGTTTTCCGGATTGGAACGTCTCTGGGGAATTTGGCGAGGTTTGGGCCATCTCTCGACTGGCTGCTTCCGCCGCCAGTATATTTAAACGGTGCAGTTAACCATATTAGTAACAATCGCTCTTTGGGGGGTGCAGTGTATCGGTGCTGTACACCAGGCACTTAAAAGAACCAGGGGCGCCTCTGGAACCGGGGCGCCTTCTGTATCCCGCTCGAACCCCCACTAACACCTCTCTTGGGGCGGAGAGCACAAAAACCACACACAACTATAAGGAATAAACATTAATGCCAATAAGGATAATGCTAATCTAGGGATAATAGGAATACTGCAAAATCATTATATAATCACATATCTAATTCCTCCGGGAAATACCTACCTCTGCTTTCTGTATGCATTCCATTCCTTTATTACAAACAATTACCAATATAAATACAATTAACAATTAAAACATATAACACTACATTTTGATAATGTATCAAAGTAAAAGAAGGAAAACAAAAGTCAATAAATAAAATAAATCACCTCTGGTAATTCATACAAATCATACAAATATAAAGACTGATACAATTAGAAATATAAATACAATTTACACTTTCTTAATTTATTAAATTGGAGCATATTGAGCCGGTTTTTGGCCCTTCTGAAAACCATTTACTTCTGCCCGGGTTTTCCGGGTTGGAACGTCTCTGGGGAATTTGGCGAGGTTTTGGCCATCTCTCGACTGGCTGCTTCCGCCGCCGGTATATTTAAACGGTGCAGTAAACCATATTAGTAACAATCGCTCTTTGGGGGGTGCAGTGTATCGGTGCTGTACACCGGGCACTTAAAAGAACCAGGGGTGCCTCTGGAATCGGGGCGCCTTCTGTATCCCGCTCGAACCCCCACTAACACCTCTCTTGGGGCGGAGAGCACTAAAACCACACACAACTATAAGGAATAAACATTAATGCCAATAAGGATAATGCTAATCTAGGGATAGGAATACTGCCAAATCATTGCAATAAAAGGCAAACCACTAAATATCAAATATTGTCACAACTATTAATTCATAATTATAAAACCAGGCTTAAACAGTAACTAATAATAACAAGTTAAAAACAACATCACTGGGAGACCGGTGCTTGTTTGTGGCTGTCCTGCATGGGACGCGGCCTGGATGTTTGGAAGGCGGGCGGGAATGAGCGATGGCGACTCCGGATGGGGGTGTGTCTGACTCCTTGGTCAATCTTGGACTGATCTGTTGTCACGGGCAGCGAGAGGGTGGATGAGGGAGCGGGTTTCGATTGCTTCGGCGGTGGGAGGCTCGGCGCGGGGTCGTGTGGGCGGGCGGGCCGGGCCTGGCTCCGTCGGCGTGGGTGCGCTGGTGTGGTTGCGTCGGGGTCTGCACACTGGGAACTGAGACATGACTAGACTTCCTTCTACGACTGACGGGCGCGAACAACAGACTAAATACTTTGTTTTTCTCCTTTTGGTTGGGCAAGGACATGGTACAAATGGAGTGCGTCGGCGGCTCGGGTGCATGTGTCTGGATGTCTCAAGTCTTGCGTCTAAGTACGCTTTTAAACTCAAGTGCCTCATCATGCATCTAACTCGAGTGTATAAATGTTCTATCAAACAAGTTCAGGTAACTCCTGCCCCCTGATTGTCAACGCGATAAACGGACGGGAGCACCCACCTTGCAACAACTGAGAGGCACCTGCTTCTCAGCCCACATGAGACGGCCTATGCTATCTGCATGGCACTGTGAACTGTGTACATCATCGCCATCCGGCACCGGCAGATTCAGATTTTCTGAAAGCAAATTACTAGTACTTCAGCTTCAAAGGCACTTAATGGTCTATTTCTGATGATGGTAAACGCACATCAAAACTCAAACAAAAAATTTACATTAAACATATAACAAAACAGTGTTCCAATTAGGCGGGTCATATATATACCATTATCAAACCCAGTATTTGATTTATAAATTAATTGCGGACATGGCGCTGGCTAAATTAACATGTATGCTTTATTTGTAAATTGAAGAAGTTCTGCGAATGTATTTTTCTAATTTTTGTTTAATGATTTTAAACGTCTATTTGATATGATAATATATGAAGTTAAATCTGACAAAACAGGTCACACAATGTTAACTTCCATGGGTATTTACTATGGTACCGATTGATTGGCCTGTTTCCGGCTCCTATTTCGTGAGCATTGGGACCAGGACCAAGTTTATAGTCGTACTGTTTCCGGAGTCCACGTGGACCACCGCCACCCGTCGCTTGGATCCCTCTCAGCTGTAATTTGAATTTCGGTATGCACTATCGAAAGGTCTTCCTGGTTACCCATTTGGCCATCCCTCGGAGCGGAGGCGCAAGCCGATTAAGCATAATTAAACAACATTACCTTGTTCATTATTGGGTCAACTGGGCGCTCCATATTTTGTCAGCCCTACCATTATTCCTTCTGAACGCAAATTATTTACATTTAACATAAAACAAAGTAGTTTTCTAATTGGGCGGGTCTTCATATATCCCATGTTACCCAGAGGTTGTCTACAAATACATTGCCACAAACAGAAAAACTTGTGAAACTACTTTTATGCAAAAATAGTTATTGTAATCATGTGTGACATACAGTTATTCACAGCCATTTAAAATGTTACTCCAGATTAACATGCACATGCGTGTCTATTATTGACGATGCAAACACACTTGACATTAAACATAAAACAAAACATATTATATCAATAAATAAAATAAATTCATCTCAATGACGTATGTATACCTTTTTATACTTAAGTTATGACGCCATTTTCTTGGCAGGAAAGTAATATGCGCCTCCTGTCATTATTACAGGGATTAATTCCTTTCCCTTTATGTTCCCCACATTGTGACGAAAGCACAGCTACGCCACCGACCATCGGCCATTTAGCTCTGTTCCCTTGCCAAACGCTGTGCGCTTTTTGAATAAATGTTCCGATATGCCGATATTCACTGAGTATTTCCACTAACTCCAGGTTACGAATAAACTTATATTCCTTAATATTGCGTCCATGTCTACCCTTGGAATAAATGCATTTCTTTTTATGAACCTCCTCTTGTTTTCGAAAAACATCCTGATATCTTCATCATCAATGCCTTTAGGTAATCCCTTTACCATACATTAATTACATCCACATCTTTACATGTCCTTCTATTTTCAAAAAACATTCAGATTTCACCTTCATCAGCCCCTCCGGAGATCCGGTCACAATAATATTGGGTGGTGAATCATCAATTAATTCTTCCTCGGGTTCAATTGTAGTTACTTGTAGAAACTCAACAAATACTTGTGCTCCTTTTATTTTAACGGTTTGAATAGGAGCATTTGCATCTTCCGGAGGCTCGCACTTCTCGTTATCACTGGCCATAGTAAGGTTTATCCTAACCAAGCCGTTCAATACTCGAGAGGTCACGGAATTACTAAAATATATATATGAATATTGCTAATAGACAATTACCAATAAATCGCAATCACTCTGTACGAAGAAACAGATAATACAATTACACTGCTATAAAAAGCATTGGACCAATCCATTATAAAAGTTAAATTAATATGATCAATATAATAGCAAGATAATACAATTACGCTGCTATAAATAGCATTGGACCAATCAATTATTAAGTTTAAATTAATATGAGCAGCGCTCGGCGAAAAGGGGGTTTAATGCATGGGTTTAAAGTGTCGTCCCAAATTATCTTGTGCTGTCAGCGCCTCAGTCATCTTCTATCCTTCCATGTTAAGATTTGTGATTTGATCTGACTTCATCATTGCTGTTCCTTGTCATTTATTTCAGTAACTTCTACAAATGAATTCATTTTCTTCCAACAATATGGCAAGCAATGCATTGTCAAGGGAGACAATTTGGTAGATCGAGTTTCCGTAGAATTTTGCTGCACGAGTTTGATTTCGTCTTGAGGTGACAATGCTTCGCAACCACTGTCACGCCCCATACTGTTATTTTTTATGCCCGAAAGTTATCGCCTGTTTATAAAGATCCTGCTTTCAGTCCCGGTCCGCCGGCTGCCAGCACCGATTAACAGAGGTTACCGTTTTTGAGGTCATGATTTCGTCAATGTTTGTTTTCTTTTAAAGGTGACAGTGCTTTGAGACCACTGTCACACTGGGACTCCATACCGTTTTTTTGTAATGCCCGGAAGTAGGTTTTCTCGGAGCTGTCTGTTTTTTTTCTATAGGTGACAGTGCGTTGCGACCACTGTCACACTCCATACTTTTTTTGTTAATGGCCGGAAGTGGTAGTTTTCTTTAAAGCAATATTTGCAAGTCTTGTGAATTTTTTTATGTTCATCGTTTTCATTTTTTAACAAGTCGGAAGTGTTTCCCGGTGCATGTTACACTTTATTTAGATTTTTATTATTGTAATTATAATCTTTCTCAGTGTGATATCCACATTTTAATACATCAGTGACTGTAATTGTCGGACGAAAGCCGACAATAATGTTTTTGTTTAATTAACTAATGTGATGGAACTTAGATATGCAAGAAACAATATTGGTTACTAATCGCTAGAATGCAGCGGTCTGTATGTACCCCGCTAGGCGAAGGCACTCCTGTGCCTGCGGGAGGGGGAATCATGGTCCCATTTTTGAGTGTCTGTCTCTTCTGCCTTGGGTGCGACCGTACGATTACCATGGGGGCGGCGGCCCAAGAGGAGAAAAGTGGGAGGAGTGTGGTGCCGGGCACCAGTCTGTGCACACGGGAACCAGCTACACGTTTGGATGTTAGTGGATGTTTGCCGAGCTTCGCGGGAAATTAGGTCATTCCTCGGGGACCTGCAGTAATCATTCCTTCGCAAGCCAGACGTTGAACAGAGCAGACGTGTCGTGCATAATAAAGAAGACAAGGAACTCGTTTATGTAAGTTGTCCCTTTTGCCCTTTATCACTATTCCTGTTTAGACTACCGGTACTAAAAGCAAACCTGTACGAAACACTTCAATATCTTTGAAGTGCTGTCATTAGTCAAGAAATCGTTGTTTTTTTTTTGGACGAGTACATGAGATATTTCTCTACATTGATAACTTGACACGTATTATTAGTTTACCCGTTTTAGCATGCATACTGTCTAATAAGATCTCTTAAATTCCGTATAATTGTGAAAATTATTATTAATGATTGATTGAATTTACAAAGTATCACACGACAGAAGACGGAACCAAAACACTATTGGCCGGAACAGTTGAGGAGTTTAGAGATTAAGGTTATAATATACTCATTATTTTCCCAATATAATTCAATGTAAAAGCGACAATTTTAAGCGAAAATAAAAGCAACATTTTGCATATAGAGACCCCTATAACCATACCTTTTCTTAAAGGGTATTACGAGCTGAATCGATGTTAGCAATTAAAAAGATATGTCATGTTTCAACCAAGAAAGCACTTGACACAAATCAAAATCGACTGTTTTTGCACCTTCTTTTTTCCTGCCGTTTTCTAGTGGAATGTAACCTTTTTCAGTGCAATTTTTGTCTATATTCTCCAAATTTATCATATTTCGGGGATTTAGTAGTGAACACCTATTCTTAACCTATCAATTTCTCCAACAGATTAAACGAGAATAACAATCTAAAGTGTTAAACATGCCTTGAGTTAAATAATTATGATGATGTTTTTTTAGAGAGCAAATATGGCGTTTCAGTTATTCAGTTTCTGGAATTTGTTGATAATCTATTTCCGAACGGATATTTTTTTTTATTAAAGCATAAACACGGATGAACATAATTGCGTATTTTGTTACAAATAAAGATCAGTGTTCAGAAAGGTTTCAGAAGCCTTTGCAGACATTGATTTAATAGCGTACATAGTACGGAATATAATGAACAAAAATAAATAAATAGCGTAGTATTCATTCTTTATTTTTTGCATATTATTAATGTTTAAATTTGATATATATTCACAAGTGTAAGTATAATTATTTTTATTAAAAACACACATATCATCAAAATAGTACATTTTACTTAGATTTTGATTATAATTAAAGCAAAAGGGTAAACAGTTACAATTATAAAATAAAAAATCCATTTGTTTCGGGTGAAACAGCAACGGAAAAAGTCTCACGGGAAATTAACCTGTCCAAAAACTCAGAACAAAATCAACAAATTAAAATTTAATATACTTGAAAGCCAATAACATATCAAATGATGGAGTAATCGATATTTATCAACAGAGGCCAATGAGTTTAATAAAACGTTAATATTGGCGGCGCATCAAAAACCTAATTGACGTTATGGCCCCTAATTGAGCACGTGAACCTTAAGGGGACAGGGGCAATCGTAGGGGCCCGATAATATCTTTATTTCAAAAGCTGTAAGTCGAATTAAAATCAAGGGGCTCTTCTGCGTCGATGATTTTACGGTTATTGTTTTTAATTTGTATAGACGGATAAAAATCATGTTGTTTATAAATATGTTAAACAGATTGATAAATAATTGCCCTTTCAATCTGATTAAAGATTCGGATACACGTAGGGTTAATTGGTCATGTTCATATTTGTGTTCTTTTGTATTCAAGCGGTGATATTCCGGTTTAGTTTTCAATTTATCTTAACGATTTTTTCTAAATATTATATAATAACAATATTCACAAAGGTCACAAAATCTGTTTTCATTTTAAAACAATTTAAGGGAGTTTTAAATGATGCAACCCAACGCCCCCACCCACCCCAAAAAGTGGGGTAAACACTATCTTTGCATTGTTTAACTGCAACAAAAGCACGTCTATTCTGTTTGTAAGGACGCAGAATCTGTTTTGAGATCATAAGTTTGTGAAGTTCTCCTGCTCAAAATTTGACGAAGATTGTTTCCCCTAGTACAAAGTAAAAACATATGCATACAGCTATACCGTAAAGATGGTCCATTTGTTACAACATGGGCCTCTACAAATTAGTTTATAAAGGTTCCTGGTTACACTTGTAATGTAAGATATTGTCAATATCGTGTAGCAAAGTTATATCCCATGAATTGTAAATTGTTGGTCCTACTTCAAAATGTCAATTGCAAATTGCATAAAATAAAGTTATACGTCAGAAGTGTAAAAGAAAACAGTATATTTATAAATCATGTAATTATCAGCATGTGTGCAATTGTTACACTGTTCACATTTAGTAAAAAATCAGGATTATTTCACCATGTTCAATGTTTGTTTTTTTTTTATTGTGGCCCATTGAAAGCAAAGTTTGTTGTTGTTGTCATTGCTTTTTTATAAATATTTTGGGAAATGTGAATTTTTAAATTACATTAAAGCACAATTAAAACTGTCCACAACGTTAAACAACGCTTAAAAGGCCTCATGTTTAAATAAATTCCCAATTGTAGGCATTTAAAATCTGTAGTATATTCATAGAAATTTGTTTGTTTACAACATAATAAATAATCATTTGACCGTGTACACGTCTATCAACTGTGGAAGACGACCCCACATATATAATATCATTTTCAAATCTCATAAAAACGGACATGCCAAAATAAATTTCGCGATCTGCGCAATGGTTATGATTGAATCACAGGAACTAACAGTTCCATTTTGACATGGAATATGACCATCGCCCCAGCCCGCACCGGTCGCCGTGTTGCCCAAATTACGGAGTGATTTATGGACTCTATTAGCGCCTCTACCTAGATCGGTTAATACGCTGAAAGCGCGGGTGTTCAGGTAATGGGTCTAATTGTTAAGTAAATTCGTGTAATCCGGCCTATACCATCCGCCTCGCCCCACAGCGCCAAGTGTCAGCAGCGTCTCTGGTTACTGGACCGCTCGGGTTCCGCGTACCGTAGTAGGAGGAATATATCACCCTCTTAAGCCGCTGTTGTAAGCTTCGTGGTACATGTGTGAGCATATAAGCATCGTTCTGGGAAAACTTAAGCCTAATAAAATGTGACGACACTTTCCTTCTAAACTGGATTTTCGCAAAAAAAAAACAACAGAAAAATGGTTCTTTATGGTTTAAAGAAAAAAAAACATAAAAGTGGAAAGTTTCGTTCGTTGCAAATAAAATGATTAAGTGTAATGTAACCTTTTGATGGACAGGCGCTCAAAATCTTAATCGATGCATAAGAAATCACCAAAAATAACATAGACGTTAGTCGTAAGAAAAATAATTTCATAAACTCTAATTCAGTAGGGTGTCAGGTAAGTTAGTAACTCCAACTCGGGTATACGCCGGTCCCCATTGGACATAGTCGTTGACAGCGCGACGTGAATATACCTACACAATGGTATCGGACAGAGCGACGTGAATACATCTACATAATCTTATCGGACATTTCAATCTGGCCGCGTCCAGGTGTCGCGTTAATGGCTGACATGTCACCAGTTTGGCTCATTAATCTATATTAACCAACTTTATTAACTGTCGGTTAGTCAGTCATCATCTCTTAGGCCACAGAATGTTGATTTTTAGTTTATCGGATTGTTTATGTTGCGCGTTGTTGTTGTTGTTTTTGCCGTCGAATTGAAAATATTTTTTTTACAAGAAAAGCAAGCAAAAGACATGTTTATAATCAAGGCGTAAGTACTCCCGTAAAATCAGCAGACTGAAACAACCTGACAATATGTGCATGTCCACAACAACAGATCTCGCACGGACATGATTTGAGCCGCGCACTGCGAAAACGGGATTGAATGCATACAGTGTGCGTACAGCCTAATCAGAGATGACACTTTTCGGCTTAACTGGATTTTGGCTCAGGAGAGACTTTTTTTATCTGAGGAGAGACTTACTTTAACCTTAACGAAAAATACCATAAAAGCGGAAAGTCCGCACACGCTAATTAGGGACGACACTTTCCGCTTTTAAGAAATATTGGGAGGAAGTTTCTCCCGAACGAAAATCCAACTTTCCCAGAACGAGGTTCAATAGATCAATACGCATAATGATTGGTCAGATTAATCCACGGGGAATAGAACTGTTTGCATGACTGCACGAGATATTAGCTCCTTGAAGACATGTTAAGGAAAGACAAGTTTTCGAACTTTGAGTAGTTCATCAATCGCATTCTTCAAGATTCATCTTTAGTGTTTCTTAAATGACTGGCAACCATAATGTTATGCTTGATTTACGACAAACTGTTTCCGTCTGAGAATGTTGCTTTCCACCTTCAGTCTTGATGTCTTCTGTCAAATCGGCGAATAAAACAGATTTTCTCTGCAGTACTGCTATTGGATCTTATTTACGAACTGTCGCTCATAATCGAAACAATTTAATGAACAAATGTCGTAAATTCCAAATCCGTAATATACTTTACGGCGTTACGTGGCTTAAGGTTACAATATACTAAATAATTTTGGAGTGCAATGCTATACTCTCAAAAAAATAAAACATCATTCATTAGCAGACACAATTATCGGTAGGGGCACTTGCCATGTCTTTATATTAGGATGTTTCTTTGTGCATGTGGTAGGGAAAACATTGTTGTTTAACAGAAATTCACTCTTTTGCTTGAAGGTTGGAGACTACATGAGACTTTGACAGATGGCGGGAAACCCTCATCCACTGGTACGAAGCCGGTAAATAGATGGCCCTAAAACAGTGACCGCTGATTCGCGTCGAGTTCTTTCTTGCAAAACGCATGACCCCCCTTTTTTATTGTTTAAATCAATTCGGCTTGGAGTGCTCTTCGAGAAAAGGTATGGGTATGAGGGTCCCTATGCGCAAAAGTTTGACTTTATTTTTTGTTAAAGTTATTGCTTTTACATTGAATTTGTGTAGGAAATCTTTTAGTATATTGTGACCTAAACTAACTTTTGGTAAAAAATGAAATATCATCTGCAAGTGCAAAATATGACTGGGAAAGCTGATTTTTGGTCATTACTTAGCAAAAGAGAAGAAAATAAGTGCATTAAATGCATGAATTCAGACTATTTGACCTAAAATAATTGTTTTTCAAGTTGACCCCTCACCCTTATATAGCCGAATAAGGGCTAAATTGCTTTCCGACTTAAATTCAAAGGCATTTTGGTTGACCGTGTAGCGTTAATGTGCTACATGAAGTCAGAATTCAACGCCAGGGACTCCGCAATCCAGTAACGCAACAATAGCTTGTGCGTAAAGCATGAACNGGCCAAAAAAAAAATAGGTCCGTTTCCGGTCTCCTTGGAAAAAAAACAGGGTCGGTAGGTAGGGATTTTTTTTTTGTCTTTCGGGTACTAGAATGGAGAAATGAACCGAAATACACGAAAATGAACACATTTTTTTTTTTTTGGTGACCCCAATAAAAAGTTGAGGATCGGCGCCGATTCTGGAGACACGGACGGGCGACCGGAAACGGACCTATTTTTTTATTTGGCCTTAGTTACTCCATCTTGGGTTGGCCGGTCGCGGTCTTGATTCGGTATAGCCGTTGACAGAGCGAAGTGAATACACCTACATAATCGTATCGGACAGAGCGACGTGAATACACATACATAATCGTATCGGACATTTCAATCTGGCCGCGTCCAGGTGTCGCGTTAATGGCTGACATGTCACCAGATTGGCTCATTAATCTATATTAACCAACTTTATTAACTGTCGGTTAGTCAGTCATCATCTCTAAGGCCACAGTATGTTGTTTTTTAGTTTATCGGATTGTTTATGTTGCGCGTTGTTGTTGTTGTTTTTGCCGTCGAATTGAAAATAACGTTTAACAAGAAAAGCAAGCAAAAGACATGTTTATAATCAAGGCGTAAGTACTCCCGTAAAGTCAGCACATTGAAACAACCTGACAATATGTGCACGTCCACTACAACAGATCTCGCACGGGAATGATTTGAGCCGCTCACTGCGAAAACGGGGTTGAATGCGTACAATGTGCGTACAGGCTAATCAGAGATGACACTTTTCGGCTTAACTGGATTTTCGCTCAGGAGAGACTTTTTTATCTAAGGAGACACTTCCTTTAACCTAAACGAAAAATACCATAAAAGCGGAAAGTCCGCACAAGCTAATTAGGGACGACACTTTCCGCTTTTAAGGAATATTTCATTTTGAGGAAGTTTCTCCGAACAAAAATTCAGTTTATATGTAAAGTGTCTTCGTGATAAGTTTGTGCGTTCTGTGCACGCTAATCAGTTTAGCCACTTCATGCACATGCATTAAGACTGATTTTCCCTAAACGAGATTCAATAGATCAATGCGCATAATGATTGATCAGATTAACCCACGGGGTATGGAACTGTTTGTATAACTGCACGAAATATTAAGCTTCTTAAAGACATGTTAAAGAAAGACAAGTTTTCGAACTTGAGTAGTACATCAATCGCATTCTTCAACATTCATCTTTAGTGTTTCACAAATGACTTGCAACAATAATTTAATTCTTGATTTACGTAAAACGGTCTCCGTTCGAGAATGTTGCTTTCCACCTTCAGTCTGAATGTCTTCTGTCGAAAATCGGCGAATAAAACAGATTTTGTTCTGCATTACTGCGATTGGACCTTATTTACGAATTGTCGTACATAATCGAAACAATTTACTGAACAAATGTCGTAAATTCAAAATTTGTACTATGCTTTACGGCGTCACATGGCTTAATTTCACGGATTACGGCAACGCGCTACGGGATTTACGGCATGTAAGTGTCGTGTGATTAGAACGAGACATTAACGGAACATTAAGTCGCGTTCCATTGACATCTTTGCGGTGGAAAAGTAACAAGAAAACAGTCGGGCGCGCTATTAACGTCAATCTGACCCTTGCTAAGCAGGCAATTGTTGTCAAACGGCAATGCGGTCCAAGGTGGCATGAAATCGTGTGGTGATGAATTTCAATTGGGGAACATTCCTATGAAAACAAGAAGCGTGAATAATAACTCATCTAATTTGTAAACATTAACAAATAACATATATGTAAATGATCTCCTTCGTCATTTATCAAAACACTCTCGACTCTGTTCTTTTATTTAATAAAGCTCACTTTTATTCGATATCACCAAAGTTAATCATAACTGGTAAATACCTATTACTACGGTTATTAGTAATTATATTATCTGTATTGTCTTTGAATGTTTCGTAATTCATTTTTTTAGGGAACATATATGTCAGGCTATCCAGTTAAACTACGACATTATGTGGAGACCTAAAGTTATCAGGACCCTAAAACTTAAAGGGACTTGTTCACATATTTTCGTATTAAAAAAAACACATGAATTATGTTACTTAACAAATCTAAAATGTTTTGAATAGTCTTAACTTATTATTAAAGCAAGCAAAAAGTGTATTAAAAAGTATTTTCTTCCTAGGGATTCGAAGCCGGGACCTCTGGAAGCAAAAGCTCCTGCGCTACCACTTTCTTACGCAGGCTTTAGATTTTAAAAGCGAAACATAACGAAGGTTAAATAACGACCCCGTCCCACTCTTCACAACATTCTATTTATTTCACCCCTGCCATCTGTCTACATACTCAACTAGAGTAATTAAATTGTATATACGATTTTCAATTTTCATGTCAACTTTCCGACGATCTTGTAATCAGTGTTGACTTCTTCACCATCATTGTTTACTTTAGATTACATGTTCATTCATTCACGCGTTCCGCATTTCCGCGCACGATTGTCAAACTTTTCGACAAAAGCCCCAAAGCATCAATTGTCAGACTCGCTTTCGACTTTCTTTGCTTACATTACGCCTCATCGATTTTGGCTCTTGACGTTTTTGTCGCGTTTAGAAAGGACTTCGTTTGCAGATGTAATGGCCATAAAATAAGATCGTAATTAAGGTCCTTAATTAACTGTTGTTGACCCAGCATTCTTTACAGTCTGCTGTGCGTTGTTGTTGTGTCCGTTTCACTTTTGGCCAGTTTATATAATACAAATACGTTCTCCCGTCCCGTCTAACAAAAAACAACAAATAGACAAAACCAACACATATATAGGATCTGGCATGAGTTGTCATATCATACCATATTTTATTAAACGAGTTCAGGAATTTTGTTAGTAAGCGAGCCTTTGACGAGCTTACTAACGAATTTCCTGGACGAGTTTAATAAAATATGGTATGATATGACAACGAGTGTTAGATCTTTTTATCACATGCTTTTAAATGAGCAAATTAAATAAATATTTACGCAAACATAATGATAAATCCCGAATGTTGTTTACATTTCGTGACGTCATTTGCCGTTGCAACGTCATTTCAGCAAAACAACAAAATGCGATTGGTCAATAAACGAAAACTAAGCCAATGAAAACGCTTAAAAAGTATATTACACATGTGCTATATAAAAATATATGTAATGGTTATATTACATGGAAAACAGGGCATGGCATGTGATAAATTGTTTTATCAGCGAATTCATTCATAATCTTTGTGCATCGAACGGTATTTAACCTTTAGAGGTAAAATGACAACATAACGTCAATGTACGAATAATGTGTGCAGGTACCACTGCACGTGAGCCTCTCACTGGGAAAACGGCACTTTCCGCTCGAGTTTTTTCGTCTAAACAAAGTCTCTTCTAAACAAAAATTCAGTACATGCGGAAAGTGCCGTACATGTTTTAGCCTGTGCGGACTGCNTGGACGAATAATGTGTGCAGGTACCACTGCATGTGAGCCTCGCACTGGGAGAACGGCACTTTCCGCTCGATTTTTTTTCGTCTAAACAAAGTCTCTTCTAAACAAAAATCCAGTATATGCGGAAAGTGCCGTACATTTTTTAGCCTGTGCGGACTGCACAGGCTAATTTGTGACGCCACTTTAAACACATGCATTAAAGCCCGTTTTCTCAGAGGGCGGCTCATTTAAATAAACTGTCTACATAAATCTATTCAATTAACAGTCATTAAATTATTGTCCGTCGGTTATGGACATGTACAATATTCGCTGCATTCTCTTTCCAACTCTGAACTAGGCACTTGTTATGAGACATTATTCATTTATTTCTTAACGATGTTTCAAATATTAATTTATAGAAACAGCATCCTTCTACAAGATTTGTATATCGAAGAGCGAAAGAACGCGGACGATGTACTCAAGCAATTCATTAAGGCCTGAACTAAATTATGTTTATAGTATGTTAGAATAAGGTTACCCGACAATAATTTGATCCTCGTTCTGGAAAAAACGGGCTTAATGCATGTGCGTACAATTTCTTTCCATATAAGCCTGTGCAGTCCGAACAGGCTTATCACGGACGACACTTTCCTTTTCTATGGTGTTTTGCATTTAAAGGAAGTCTCTTCGTTGCAAAAATCCAGTTTAGGCGGAAAGTGTCGTACGTTATTACCTTGTGCGGACTGCACAGTCAACGCTGGGACGACACTTTAAATACTTGCATTAATCCAGAACTCGGCTCATTTGGGTAAGCAAGTAAATAGTTATAGGAATTACTTTTGTCACGTCGTCTGCCCGTACGTCTGTAATTGTTAAGTGTCCGCTCCATATCTCCTATATACTTGTCACGTCGTCTGCCCGTACGTCTGTACTAGTTAATTGTCCGCTCCATATCTCCTATATACTTGTCACGTCGTCTGCCCGTACGTCTGTAATAGTTAAGCGTCCGCTCCATATCTCCTATATACATGTCACGTCGTCTGCCCGTACGTCTGTAATAGTTAAGTGCCCGCTCCATATCTCCTATATACTTTTAAAGTTTTTTTAACCTTTGGTCATTGAGACGAATGGAGAACGCATGAGTCAGCGATATCTGCTAAAGTTCCAGGTAACTCTTAAAGGTCAAATATTTTTGCCTCCATTTCGTTTCCGCTCCATATCTGCTATGCACTTGAAGGATTTTTATGCAACTTAGCTAAACGTTAAGATCAGTGAGACACTGTCCCAGATTTGCATGTACAGTCGGCACAGGCTTACCAGGACTGACACTCGTCTTTGATAAGCATGTCCGGACTGCAAAGGTTAATCTGGGACGACACTTTACGCACATGCATTTGGCCACATTTGCCTAGAAGACGTTTCTGGGGTTTTTTTTTGAAGTAGGTCGGGTAAATGAAACAAACATATTTTAAGGCCTTACCACTGGAAGGCGAGAGACTCCCCAAGCAATCATTTCATGTTAAGATGAAATTCAACTCTCAAATGACGCTCTCCATTATCACCTTGATATGCGACGCAAAAAAAGCTGGTAAAAGCAATTACACCGAAGTGAAATTAAATTATAAAGTAGCGGAGTGTTTTGAATTTCCGTGATAAAGAGAATATTTAAAGACCAGAGAATGATAATTTATAGCGCGAGTTAATTACCTGCTAATATTATCATTTCGATACCACTCCACGGGTGTTCTGTTTGGCCACAGGTATCGTATGGCAGTTTTGAATACACGTCTTAATTGATAAATAATTATTCACTATCCGAACTTTCGCAACTATCATCCTCATCGTCATCGTCGTCGTCTTCGTCGTCGTCGTCGTCGTCGTCGTCGTCGTCTTCGTCGTCGTCGTTACATTACAGTCATTATAATCATCACCTTACAGAAACATCAGCATTACCGCAATTATCATTTACAGCCATCATGTTAAATCATAACCATCATCATCATCATCATCATCATCATCAGCAGCAGCAGCAGAAGGAGCGGCGGAATCATTATCATCATCATCAACATGATAATTATCATCTAAACCAAATCTACCACTACCACCACAAATAGCATTATCATTAGCAGTATAAGATTCAAGCTCATCAACTTTATCATTATTATCATGAACCTCGTTCTGTAAATTAAAAAAAGGGCAATTTATATTAAAATGATGTTTTTATTATTAATTGTCAAAGTCTTCGATAACTTCTTCACTCTTGTCATTTAAAACAGCAACATATTTACAATGCATTTCGTGACAAATGTAGAAGCACTTGAAGGTAAGTGGTTGACGTATGTTCCTGTTAACGTTACTCACAGTCACAAAAATTGCATTTAGGTTCGTAATATTATATAATTCTATATGAGCACAAAAAACATAACATGAAAGTAATCTTTAATGTAATTACCGAATCTTCTCATTTAATTGTAATTATCGACGCCTAAAAAAATACGTGTCGGTATGTAACGTCAATGAAGTAAACGTTTAAGGAAATACGTTACGTGAAAAGGGGACGCGGCGTAATTTGGCATGTTGTGGCAGTGATTGTGCGCGGTTACTTAGATTATAATAAAATTGATATATGCACATGAAACTGTCAACGTCAACTCAAAGTGTAAACGGGCATATTGACCCCCAGCTTAAGGCACTTTCTGTCAAATTCTAATTTAATTTTAAATTTATAACTTCCCAGACACGTGTGCCGATAATAGCATTTAATATAAACTAATTTAAATTGTCTTAATGCTACTTAAACGCACTATTTTGGTTATTACCATTAAACACGAAACCTATTCATGTATTAAGCAATAACTTTTTGAATACGAATTTCGTTAAAACTTAAATTTAAACTTTAATTCTCAAAATACTATTTTAAAATCAAAATTGCTCCCATATTAATCGGAACTTAGAAAAAGCGAAGAATGATAAACCGAGATAGCTAAAACATCAAATACTATAATCGGTATAAATTTGGCCACACCGTCATAGTAATGGTGGAACATATTAAACAAAACCGAACATCGTTTATGCTACAATAAATTGATTGTGTCAGAGTAGCGATTCAAGTGCGTTCTTTATCAAACAGTATACGAATAGATGAATACCCATGATGCATTGGTTTTGAACATTATCAGCCGAATCAAAATAATGGCCAGGGAATGACAGCAGAAAAATTTCTTCTAGCGTCAATAATTAGACTGGCACTCACCTATTAAGACCGAATTTCCATGTGTTACAAGTCGGAGTATTTCATTTGTAACAAGAATTCAATTGCTAGCAGATGTGGACTTCGGTAAGCATGCCAAACCATGTTACCCAGTCGATAAATTAACGCGTTTGGATTGATGTAGCCGGTACTGCAGTTTCAATAGACAACTATTTTGCAACGAAGTCTGTGACAGACAAGGGCGTAAGGTTTACCGAAATATATGCGCGGAGTACTTTTGCCCAATAAAAATAAATAACTCACAAGCATGAGACAGATATTCTATTTGTAATTGATTATGTCAAAAAAAAGAAGTGTGCATTCAAACCGCTCTAAATATCGATTAATGAAATACATTTGATAACATTAAACATTAAATGTTGAACAATATTTATATTTCATTTTTCAAAACCTCTTTGTAGTTTAATCAACAAACAGTTCTAAACATTCTGTCATCACAAGATATCTCATAATTAATTTATTCATTGGTTGCATTGCCAAACGCTACGCTAAAGTATTATGTAGCACTATTAAAACATGTTTAATGCACTTTGTTACAATAAATTATCGAACCCGACGAGAAAATCAATTTAATGTATGCACAAGAAATGAAAAAATACTTCAAATAACGTGTAGTTTGCATCATAAAGCATTATATTATGACACAGAATATACCAATGGTTAATTTTCGGGATACCACAAATAAACGTTAATTAAAATACTAAATGAGATTATTATTTACTGTCAACACATATACAACTGTTGATACGTATAATAGTATACTAAATCATAATATCAAGAATGATATTTGCTTAATGTGAGTGGGTTGGTGAAAACATTAAATAAATTTTAAAACAAAACGATCCCCACACACTCTCTCTCTTGGTTTTAAACGCCTTTACTTTTTATCTTGTTTATAACATGATATTTAAGATTGTATAAATGTTCAGAATTTTACAAATGAAGATTTGCATCTGCTCCATATTTATGCCCCCGGTAGGGTGGCATATAGTGATCGCACTGTCCGTCTGTCCGTCCGTCCGACTGTCCGTCCGTCTGTCCGTCCGTCCGTCCGTCTGTCCCTCTGAAATTCCGTCACACTTGCGTTAAGGTTTCGAAAAATGGTCTTAACTTTTGCAATATTGATCATAGCAACTTGATATTTGACATGCATGTGTATCTCATGGAGCTGCACATTTTGAGTGGTGAAAGGTTAATGTCAAGGTGATCCTTCAAGGTCAAAGGTATAAAAAAATATAAAAAATAAAAGCGGCGCAGTAGGGGCATTGTGTTTCTGACAAACACATCTCTTGTAATATGCTATTATTTGATCATGATATTATATTATTTACTACTAACCCTGTAAGCCTTCAGAACCAACTTAATAATGTATACATTTTCTCTTCTAAATGGGGTCTTAACATTTATATAAATAAAACGAAAATATACATATTTGAAAAACGAAAAAGCAGGTGCGTCTACACATGGGCAATAAATAACGAGAACCTTGAAATTGTCGACAGTTTTGTATANTCTCTCTCTCGAAGGTTTCGAAAAATGGTCACAACTTTTGCAATATTAATCATAGCAACTTGATATTTGACATGCATGTGTATCTCATAGAGCTGCACATTTTGAGTGGTGAAAGGTCAATGTCAAGGTGATCCTTCAATGTCAAAGGTATAAAAAAAATAATAAAAAAAATCAAAGCGGCGCAGTAGGGGGCATTGTGTTTCTGACAAACACATCTCTTGTTTTATGCTGTTATTTGATGATGATATTGTATTATTTACTACTAACCCTGTAAGCCTGCAGAACCAACTTAATAATGTAAACATTTTCTCTTCTAAATGGGGTCTTAAAATATTTATTTGAAAAACGAAAAAGCAGGTGCATCTACACATGGGCAATACATAACGAGAACCTTGAAATTGTCGACAGTTTTGTATAGCTGGGTATACATTCCTTTACACGGAAAATATGTGTAATACTGTAAAAATATTAAATAAACAATCACTTTGAGCATAGCATCATCTTTTATCTATTTTTTGCAGTGTCAAATTAGATGTCAAAACCAAACAAGCTCTATTCGATTCATTAGTAACACCAATCATACTGTATGGTTCTGAAGTCTGGGGCATTTATGTCAACCCTGATATTGGTAAATTACATTACAAATTTTGCAAAAAAAATCTTTGTGTAACACAATCTACTTCTTACTATGCTGTTCTTAGTGAATTGGGTAGATTCCCTCTAGCCGTTTATGCAAACTTAGAGCATTGCGTTATTGGACGAATATTGTAAATAACCAAAATTCATTATTGTACCATTATTGTTTATGGAACAGATGAATGTTTTAACAAATTTTAATTGTACGAAAAATAATCTAATTTTAAGTCTTTTAAGTCAACTTAAGACAACTTTGGCTTGGGTTATATGCTTTATTCATGGTAACATGGTAAACCAAAGATGAAAGCCAATTTGTTTAACAGGGGGTAGATCGTACGCAAGTAACTGTTGTGGCGTAAGTGAGAAAAATATTATCTATTTTTCAAAATGGCGGCCAACGGCTAATTTTTCGATTTTTTCGCCTGAACTTTTGAAAGGTTTGTANTGCGTATAAAATATAACATCAGGACATCATGGCCTACAATACGTAAAAATATATTTATGCTGTCTTGCACAAATGTTCTTAAGTTAAATTAAATTAAGTTAAAAAGATTTGCAATTGTTTTATTAAAGCGTTCAAACTTAGATGTGATAACTTTAATCGTCTAGCTGTTGTATAATTGCATGTTAAAAGACATAACTGTATTTAATAATCATACATATTATTTGTTTTGATTGTCATATTTGCTCATGTTTAAATTGTATTATTGTTTGATTCCCTGTCTTGGCCATATTTCTTTTGTATATATGTACTTGGCCAAAGGTGAAATACCTGAATGCCAATAAACGTTGAAACTTTGAAACTCAAATGACATATAACACAAACACATTTGAATTATCCTTAAATATGTTTAATTGAAAGTTGTCATAGCAAAACAAATATATGAAATTCAAATAAAATATTTAATTAATTCATTTATTTCATATTTTAACAATTTGTAAATTGTTTTTTTTTGTTTTTGTTTTAAAGAAACCAACACTCATACTCTTATTATTTAGTATTAACAAGTGTTTGGCGTCAATTATTTTGCGTCAATTATTATTCCAACGATTATGAGTCACAGTATCCGCTTTGGTCATTAACTCTCATCATCCATTCTGTTCTAAGTCCATTCGTAAAGGCGAGAACTGTATGACGTAACGCCTATGACGTAACAAGCACTAAGGATGTCGAAAACATCCATTAGCGAGTAGCTAGAATGTCGTTAACGTAACGTTAGATTAACTGTTGTGCAAACGTTCCCAATGAATGAGAGGTCAATAGGGCCATTTGTAATGATAAACTGTTTATGGCCCAAGATAAGCAGTTGGTTAACATAGTCGCAAGCTCGCGATCGCTGGTTCAAATAACAACGAAATAAGTCGAATTCTGAATTTGGTTTCACGTTGTTTTCCATTAGAAATTGTGAAATACTTGTGTGTTTTTGATGTTTATAATTGCGTTTTGAACGACTGAAGCCTGCTTAGGTAACATAAAGACAAAATAATTGTGAACACAATATGAAATCACCAATTTGTTTTCGAACGACCAATATGGATGGTAAATGTGCTATTCGCAAAGATATACACGTATACATTTATCTGCATAATAAACCAGGACCTATTGCCGCAAACAACAACATGTACAAACAACATTTAATCGGAACGCTGTCTCATCACATGTGAGAGCATTTGTATATTGTATAATGCAATTAACAGATCGTTGCATGATACGTTTTTGCTACTTGTCCGTTTTCACTCGCAGGACGGCATGAATCATATTTAGGTTTATAATTTATGGATCAATCACAACAAAGTTAGGCTACGTTGTTACAGAATTTACGGTATTATATTTCCTTGCCATTAATGTCAGTGTCGATACTATTCATTTTTTATAAAGGTGTTTTTGCCAATGGGGATACATCTCTTTTATGATGACTATCAAACTTCATTACCTCTATTAAAATGCATGATCATCGTTTCTATGTGAATGCGTTCGGACGCGGATGAAGTCATTGTGGTAATCTGCTATTTAGAACGAGATGAAATATTCATATCATGTTATCTACGACTCGCATACACAATCAAACATTCATATTTTCTGCGTAACTGAAATTAAAACCTTAACCAATCATTATCGAGATTGTCATTTAATCGGAACGCCTTGATCAAAGTCCGACATATCACAGTAACGTAAGTGTCAATGTGTTCTTTGATAATCTTTCGTTAAATCGCTGTCAAGGGTCAAACTGATTTGAGCCGAGCTGTTTTAAAACGAGGCTTAATGCATGTGCGTAAAGTGTCATCCCAGACTAGACTGTGATGTCCGCAAAGGCTTATCCAGGAAGAAACTTTCCGTTTTATGGATTTTTCGTTTAAACGAAGTCTCTTCTAAACGAAAATCCAGTCTAGGAGGAAAGTTTCGTCCCAATGAGCCTGTGCAGCCTGCACTGGCAAATCTGGAACGATACTTTACGCACATGCATTTAACCCCGTTTTTCTAGAGCGAGGCTCATTTCAAATATATTATATATTATATACTTATAAGGTAGTCGGTGAGATATAATCGTTACACTGTTAGTAACTGATGGTGTATTGGATATACACCCTCAGTAATGTCATACCATACTAGAGCTTCGCTCTCGTATGGTATGACATAACTGAGGGTGTATATCCCATACACCATAAGTTACTAACAGTGTAACTTATAATACCCCGTCTATTGTACAATGGAATTCATAACGTATGACAGATATTTAATTTTCAATTAACGACTAGATGCCGTTTTGACAAACTGTTTCATACCGACATTTTAATCGCGTCCACGGGTATAATTATGCGAAAAGATGCCGCAAAATTGATATAAAACTACTTTTTTTCAATAGCTCTTCGCAATTTCAATGATTCGAAAAATACCGCCCCATAAATAATACAAAACATAATGAATATGTTGAGATCGTATCACTTAGATATGATTTTAAAAGTATACATAATTAAACAATAAAACATTTAGAGCGCATATCATAAACTAAATGGTTACTGCGGAAAATGATATCGTAAAACATAAATTCGCGAGGCGTCCCGTTTCAAATTGTTAGTTTTTCACCGAATGTCTTTATTATAAACCTCGCATCGGTACGTTAAACGGTGTGAAAATAGTTAATTATGCTGTCTGAACATCAAAACTATTTTGTCAAAACATGGGAATGCCCATAAATATCATCTCATAAATTAAAGTAACTAACAAATTAGTTTCGACAACGGATCAAGTTGAGTTACAGAGGTAGACCAGATGATATTCGTATTTTATGACTAGCGTGCGCTCGTTACTTTTCCTGCTGATAATATATTATATTATACCATCATTACCGGCATACTTTGAGCCTCGCTCTGGGAAAACTGGGCTTAATGCATGGGCGTAAAGTGTCGTCCCATATAAGCCTGTGTAATCTGCACAGACTAATAAGGAACTACACTTTCCGCTTTTATGGAATTTTTCGTTAAAAGGAAATACCTTCGAAAAAATAGATATGTCTAGGCGGAAAGTGTCGTCCTCGATAAGCCTGTTACTCTTAACGCTTAGACTAGATTTCCGCTAAGAAGAGACTTCCTTTAACCCTTTGAGCGCTGGAACCGGATTGTGAAGGCCTTTGCAAACAGTTTGGATCCAGATGAGACGCCACAAAACGTGGCGTCTCATCAGGATCCAAAATGTTTGCTATTCTGATAGTGGTCTTTAAAAAAAGTGAAGAAAATAATGATTTGAGAAATTATGCAGACGACATTTTAGCAGACGACAAATTTCCCAGCATGCACAGGGTTAAACGAAAAATACCATGACAGCGGAAAATGTCGTTACTGATTAGCCTGTGGAAACTGCATATCTTAATCTGGGATGACCGTTTTCGCACATGCTTTAAGCACCGTTTTTTCCAGAGCGCAGCTCGTATTTAAGATGTGCTTGTAATTCGAAAGCACATACATCATTGTTTTACTATTTATTTACGATTTCAGAGCCAAATGTTTTGCAAACCATATTTTGCACATTTTTTAAAAAACATCATATTTAGCAATCAATATAATTTAAACAGGGATAGAGATCAGCAAGGGTCAACCAGTATATGCCCCTACATTTTGATCGCCCCTAAATTTGTGATGGTCCTAGATTTTTGATGGCCCCACGGTTTTGATGGCACCTAGATTTTGATGGCCCCTAGATTTTGGTGGACCCTAGATTTTGATGGACCCTAGATTTTTTATGGCCCCTAGATTTGCTTAGACTACTCTCAGAAGTTTGGAGAAGTACAACGGTTGTAATATGTAGTCAACATGTTAGTTTAAAACCCAGCTGAGGAACTGCCGATAATATGTTTTCAATACATATCTAAAAATGTTTTTATATCATGCTTGTGAATAAATTGTGAAGCATAAATAATTGTGAAGAAACCATGCATGTGAAGAACATGGCGGGAATCAATACTTGTGAAAAACATGTGCAGAATCCATACTCCTGAAGAACATGTGCAGAATCCATACCTGTGAAGAACATGTGCAGAATCCATACTTGTGAGAACATATGCAGAATCCATACTTGTGAAGAACATGGTTAGAATCCATACTCGTGAAGAACATGTGCAGAATCCATACTTTGGAAGAACATGGTGAGAATCCATACTTGTGAAGAACATGGTGAGAATCCATACTTGTGAAGAACATGTGCAGAATCCATACTCGTGAAGAACATGGGCAGAATCCATACTCGTGAAGAACGTACGAAGAAACCATGCTGTGAAGAAAAAGTAAAGAACCCATAATTGTCAAGAACATGTAAAGAAACTGTAATTGTGAATAAAATAAAAATCACAGATATTTTTTAAGAAAATGTGAATACAACTTACTTGTTAAGAAAATGTAAATACAAACGTATAGCATTCTTATGATGACAATGTGAACACAAACTACTTGTGAATACAAATAATCAAAGCGCCGAAGGCACTGAAGTTGTTCGCTATTGCATAATCTAAGACGCAACTCAGTTTTCAAAATTATGTTATAGCTTTTTATATCGCAAGTTTGAAATGAACACAACCCATTCAAATTTATAAAGATTGTGTCTTAAAGCACAGGTCGAGATGTGTGTGCACTGTTTATCCTCATATTTATGTTATAGAGATAACTTAGACAAAATGTGCGCATTGTACAGGCTAATCAGTGTGCACAGGCTAATCTTATTTGACATGCATTAAGCCCCGTTTTCCCTGAAAGCAGCCAATATGTACAAATTTCAATGATAAACCTGCTAATTCAATTCAATGTTTTATTTAAGTCTCATCTATTGCATGTACATACTAATTACAGATCATTAAAACATACATAAAAACATGAAAATGGCCATTCTATGTAAGAATTATAAAAGACTATGAGGAGTCAAATACTACATAGTTTCCACATATTTGTTCTCTATATACATATTTAAATCAAAAGTTATGTTACCATTGCTAATCCATAATTAAAACTGCCATAAGATATAATGAAGTAAAATACTGACACTGCTAAAAATGGCACTAACGCGCATAATATAAAAGGGTTTAAGAAATCGATTTTCACCTCTGACCAGGTCGGAAATGAACTGATTAGCAATGGTTACCTACGCGTAGATAAAAACTAATAGGCCCTGCTAATTAAGACCATAGTGCTATAATTTACATTTTAAAACCATATCAGTTAAAAGTTATAACTACGAAAAACAAAAAACTTAACGGTGACTCCAGACTGGTAGAGACATATTTAGCAGAACAGACATCCAGTACATACATGTACTTCTTCCGAAGGAATAAGCAAACCTACCCAGTTACCCATAACCATCTGTGGTACTTTATACAGGATTTGGTCAATACAGTCGCACAAGCTGTTAAACACTATTGATTACATACACACTCGATAAACCGTAAAGTGATTTAAATGTTAACAGCGGGTTTAAAGAGATGACTGCAGTGTACCAGTGTACCAGTGGTGAATTATAAACAGGCAGATGCGGTGGTTATCGTTCCTAGCGTAGTTAAGCAGCCACTGGCTTGCAAAACTACCTCTACATTAGTTGCTCGCTAACGCGAACAACTAAAAATGAATAAAAAAAAACATACTTTTGACGATAATATAAATAAAATATACTTGTGAAGAAAATAAGAATAATAAAATCGTGGTGAGTAAAAGGTAGGATCTCAATATTTTCAGACAGGCGAAAACGAGACAGTGTTTGTCCACGTAATAATGGTTGATACTGTTGGTGGTTATCAACGACACGAACTGTTCTTTTATCATCATTAGTAACAATTATAGCCGGCATTCAATCCTCGTTATGGGAAAACAGGGCCAAATGCAAAAATCAATCTATCATACAGAGGAATCCGTAGAATTGCGATTTATAATGATTATTACGACATCTGCGTTTCTTTGTCTGTAGATAGACCATCGAGTAACGTGACTGTTAACATATCATATATAAGAATAAAAATGTCTTGCGCTTCGTGGATTATTGTGAACAGCACATCCACGTTTCAAATTGTGTACGAAACGCATAAACTGCCTAACAGCTGAATCAAAACACATACATGCATAATTATGTCGCATTTTTTGGTGTGAATATCAAATTTTATAAGCAAAATTAAAAAACGAAATTTTATCGCAACTGCCATCGCTTCACCACAAAATTCCTTTTAAGGATCTCGATAGTGTGTGATGCAAAATTAATTTCCCGCGATGTTTTGTCACAGTCAATTACTCCACTGATTGTTTAAGGTATTTTTTAGGGAAATTCGAACAGATTCGATACCGTCTATATTGGTTAACTTTTCAATTTATCATAAAGATGTAAAATTAAAATATGCGAGGGTACGTCGTAAATATGCAACCGTTTCTAATGACAGATGATTTATAAACGGCTGTTTACACGTCGAACACCTGGTTCGAAAACAACACCATCTTCGAATACCATACCTCTAAAATTTGCTCTTGACACTTAAAGGGTGTTGCGGACTGCACATGATAATCTGGGGCGAGACTTTAAAAACATGCATTAAGGTCCGTTTTACAAGAACGAGGCTCATTTATATACTTCGACCATTTATTGCCTCATACGAAATTGATGTATTTGCTCTATCACGAAAAAAAGTTAATTTGCAAACGAAAATACATGCTTAGTGACATTTCATGTCTTTTGGCGAAATGTCAACTGCTACGTCTAAAATTCAATTACACCTACCCCATTAAATCAAGTCGCTAATCGTATATTCATGGGCTGTGCATGTATTGAAACGCTTATCGGACGACGCTTCGAGTGTGGCGAATCATGGTTTTATCTCTATGGAAGAGTTTGAAACAAATACATCATTAGCACGATTTGATACGTTTTCCTGAACAAATATATAATAAGCGAAGCTTTATAAGATTTATGTGAGAGCTCACTTGGCCGTCAGATGCAATGTCGTGTTATAGACTTGAAGACCGTGGTTATCTCGATAAATAAGCACGTCCTGATTGCTCCAAGTACATAGCGTTCCTAATCAATAGCCGAGAGGGCTCTTTGTTGATTTTCGTTTTGACTTAACGTTTTTAAAGTCAATCGTGTACGCAGTTAAACCGTCGTGTATAAGTCGAAAGGTCAATATACAGACGTTGCTATGTCTTGATTTTTGGATTTAATCACTTAGGCGAAATAATGGTATATTGATATGAGCGTCGCTTAAAACAGGGCTTAATTCATGTGCATAAAGGGTCGTTCTGATCTTCAGTAATTTCAGCATAGTCGTTACGGAATTTTGTCGGAACAACTTTTTTAAATAACAATAATTATTATGAAAATGCATTTAGTATTGTGAATAACAAATGGTTACTGTACAGTTCATTAACTCGCTCCTGAACGTTAATATGTGTTGAATATTATAATTATTAATATTTGAGATATGCATTAATAAACAACTATTTTTTGCAAATTATTGCATGCCACGGGTGTCATGGAATTTAGAACTAGCGGCAAGTTAACAATTCAGCGAAAAGCGTCTAAATTGGGCAAAAGCGGCAAATTCGTCATCGGAAATTAGCCGGTTAATAACCACTATGAAGGACATTATTGATGGGGCGATCCAGTGAGAGTGATTAATCATATTTCTAAGCAGGAGTCGGTCGGCCAACAGGGGGCGGTTTGAAATTCTTGTAATAAGGGTGAATGTTATTAACAATTATGATGATATATTGCTCCCAGGAACGGGTCGCTTTTTGCGCTGCGATGATAGGGCAACCGGTGGTCGAAAATGTAAAGTCCGCATAGAATTTTCAAAACATTTTGATATTGGTTTGTTTTCAAATTTTTGTGTTAACCGTCGACGACGATGATTATGATGGTGATGAGAATGATAATTATATTGATGATGTTGATTATGTTGATGATGTTGATGATGCTGGTAATGTTGGTGATGTTGATGATGTTGAAGATGACGTGGTGCGGTCGGAAACGACACTAATGATATCGATGACGGTTGCTGTTATTATAATCCTGCTGGTGCAGCTAAAGTTGATGATGATGATGAAGAGGAGGAGTAGGAGGATAGTTGATTGTTATAAGGATGAGAATGATTTGAATGTTGTTCCTGTTAATGTTGATGATGACAATAATGACTGGAAAGAAATTTAAATGTATGAAAGATGCAACAAGTCATCAAACAGGTTTATTACGGTATTAATTATAAACAATCTCGACACGTACAGGATTTGAAATTAAACTGCTAAAATAATATGTACCAATGTTTAAGCTGCACATTTCGGGGGGAAAAGATAATTAATTTGCGAGAAAATTTGAGAAAACAACTCACGAGCGCGCAATACTATATACAAATAATGTTCTGAAAACTGCTTTGTTGACTAAATGATTTTGAAGAAATAAACATTTACCTTAAGCTTGTTAGAAATATGCACTCACATACGGAATCAAAGCAAGCACTGCTGAAAGCCTGCAATTTGTGTTCGTGCAGAGTGTTGGATACGAACGAACCATATTGCGACGTTTTGGAGTTGATGTAATTCTCTATATTGAGATGTCTGAGTTGTAGTTTTATCGATATATAATGCCATCAATTTTGTTATGTCACATGCATATGCACGTCAACGCTCTGGGCAGATTGGGCTTAATGAACAAACGTAAAGTGCCGACAGCATAGGCTAATATGGGACGACCCTTCCGCATGGACTGGATTTTCGTTTAGAAGGGACTTCCTTTAAACGAAATGTTCCATAAAAGCGGAAAGTGCACAGGCTAATCTGGGACGATACTTTACGCACATGCATTCAACCCGGTTTTCCCAGTGCGCATCTCATATTTAGAGTTGACGACGTAGACAGCGTGTGGCACGTGCTAGCGAGAAGCGATATCGGCTATCCGTGTTTGCATATGTCGCGCTCGATCGCCCAAATCCAAAACCGCCAATGAGCCCAAAACGGCTATAAAACGCGCTATATACGATCTCCATCACGCTTCGGTAACGTTCGGTAATTTTCGTGACGAAATGGGTGTCATTGAATTCCTGTGTGGGCAGTATAGGCTGCCAGAAATCAGCTGACCGGGCGCATGTGTGAATTGAAGAGAGTTGATCAGAAGGAGTCGAAAAAATACAAGAAAACTCAAGAATCATCATCATCAACAGCAGTAGCAGTGCAGCAGCATCATGATTAGCAGCAGCAGCGTCATCATCATCATCATCGTCAGCCGAAGCACCAGCACCAACAGTATAATCATCAAATCATCATCAGCAGCAGCAGCAACATCGTCATCATCATCAGCAGCAGCACCAGCACCAGCACCAACACCAGGAGCATCATCATCAGCCGCAGCAACAACAATAATCAGCATCATCATAATAACATCAACAGCATCATCATTGTCAAAAGCAGGTAGTTACATTATGTTTTGTGTTTGTTTGTTATAATGATCAAGACACAACACGCATTAAAAAAGAATGCAAGTACCTATTTATAAACAAAACAAAACAATTCATGTATGTGAGTGTATTGGTATCAAAAGTGATACAATTAAAACCAGTCAGTTTCTGAATATCGTAAAACCATGACTATATTGGAAACTAAAATTCACACGCTCGTTTTAGCAAATTGTTCACAAATCATTATTTTCACGTCTACATGACCGGAACGTGAAATGTCAAAAGTTCTGACATCTAGTTTGACGGAGAGATCATAAGGAAATTATCGTTCATATTGAAATCAATGTGAAAACACGCCACTGCTGACGGCTAAAAAAACGATAATGACAATCATAATGTGGATATTGTCATTAAATCGGACACCGTGGTCAATTGGATCGTATCGGTTCGTGGTGAAGACTAATTAAAGAGTTAAAATATCACTCCTTGTAATTTAAGTCTATAAACCTATCCTAAATATATCCATTACAAGGTTAATAGTATTATCAAAACTGTTAAACCGCGGCGGTCTTAATTCGATAAGTTGATGAATATTCAATTGAGATTGTCGTCTGTTTATTAATAGGCCGTTTTAAGGTGTATTGTTACCGGCACATTTCATGCCTATTTATAACAATACCCATAATTTGCGGATAGTTTTATTTTGTAAGTTTCATCAACACTTTCGGGTCGTAAAATATATTTGATGTGCAGATGAAACCAAACATGTGAGGAAGTGACCAGGGAAAGGTCGAAGTGACTGGCAACTTATGGCCTTTAAAACACTCGTATGGACTGTGCACTAAAGTCAAAGACATATATTTGCTTTAAATGCGTTGAAGTTCTTTTTAATTATCTTTTTAAGACCTCGATTTATTGTAAGAACTTCAAAATCGTCCTGTGTCGGGGAAAATAAGTTGTAATGAAAGAAACAACCGTGTCTACCACCACCGCCACCAATTTTGCTTCTTTACTTCTGTGTCTGCTGATACTTCTGCTACTACATCTAACATGACTTTATGTTAGATTAAGAAAAACAACACTTGAATTTAATTAATCAATGTATTTTAGCACATTGTAACGTAACATAGATTAATACATAAATTAATTATGTTATATATGGATACATAATTAATTTATGTATTAATCTATGTTACGTTACTGTGTAACGTAACATAGATTAATACATAAATTAATTATGTATCCATATATAACATAAACATTATGTTATATTTAATTACAGATAGACATTAGGTTGATTTCTTGCATGTATAAACTGGTTCAAAATGCGATTCAGTTTATCAATAGAAAGTAAACATGACATGTCCCTGCACTCTTTTTACAGTAGAATANCTTGTTTAACATTATTATAAATCTTAATACCTAAAACAACATTTTGCATTTGACACATAATTTCAGAGAATATTATGAAAGTGTGAGAACATGCTGATGATGAGCAATTAACCTTTAGTTTCTCAAACTAAATGTTTACATATATTAAAGAAAATAACGCAAATGTCTTGTCATTTAAAAAATATTATGTGCCTAAACGCAATATGTATGATTCTGTAAGTGATCATAAGTTATATTATACATCTGATGAGAAGAAATGAAAAAAATGTTACAGCGAATTTTACTTTAATTTAACAATGAACACGTTTAAAGGATTACAATTATAAATTGACGACATCCAATGACCCTCGATTACTGTCTTCATTTGAAATAAACACAGGTGCTGTATGAGCAACTTTTAAAAACGAACCATCTAAAACCAATCAGTGAATGTTGATCACAAATAGTAACATACAATTATGAAATAATATGACCGATGATCATCGTCTACTGAGCAATTTAACAAATAAATCACAATATAGTAGGTAAAAACTAAGGTAAACAGCATTTAATTAACCAAGACTGCACTTTAAACTTTGAATATACTTATATGGTATATAGGTAAATATCATATTCAACACGTGGTTACGGTAATCTGCTCTTAAATGTCAAAATTCAAACGAGGAATGTGTGCGTATATTCCGTATTATAAATAAATTCCAACTTCATAGAAATGTTTTTTACGTATAGAGCATGACATACATTCGATAATATGAAATGTGGTATGTGTCTGTATTATTTGCAAAGACTATTTTACATTAAAAGAAGAACTTTAACTCAAACGATTATGTTATAGCTGTATTGAACAATTTGCTCAAATCAATCGCCTCATCAGACATGTCACATTTGTTTTACATTTATCTTTCACATGTATACAAAATCATAATCATATTCCAAAGGGATAAGAAAATGTTTCGGTAATTTGTTTTTAATTAACGTAAGTACATACATTTTTATTTATTGTCTGCTTACTATAACAGTATTCCACAGCGATTTCTGCATTTTTGATTCACTAAAAAGAGTGTGTTATATCTGGAAAAAAGTGTCCAGTAATCGGGAATGAAAGTGCCATTGTAATTAAGATGATCGGTAAACGAAGTGCACATGAAAAATGTGCATGCTACTCTCAAAACATTTGAATTTCCTCAAAAACGTTAGTAAACTAAATATGTAACATGTTGTAACATTAATGTACATATTGATCTTTTATTTCGAATAGTAATCACGTTCTTGATTTATTTCAACGTATCTTTATTTTGTTAAAATATGTACTGATCATCCAATTCATGCTGATTATCGATGGAATTTTATCGTTTTATTTTTATAATTCACCGTTTTTCCGCGAATTTCTTTCTTCGAAATACGAAGTGCTATACCATTTATCCCCTAAACAATGTTCCGTGTCTGAAAGCCAAATGAACAGAACATAAATGCAAAAAAAACCTGAAGAATTCGCCTCTCGCGCGTGGCCTTTGTTGTTCTCGGTCATTGAAGTGTCATCCGTCATGAAAGTATCCGCATACCCGGCGTGAATTTGCGGATAGTTTTATTTTGTAAGTTTCATCAACACTTTCGGGTCGTAAACTATATTTGATGTGCAGATGAAACCAAACATGTGAGGAAGTGACCAGGGAAAGGTCGAAGTGACTGGCAACTTATGGCCTTTAAAACACTCGTATGGACTGTGCACTAAAGTCATAGACATATATTTGCTTTAAATTCGTTGAAGTTCTTTTTAATTATCTTTTTAAGACCTCGATTTATTGTTAGAACTTCAAAATCGTCCTGTGTCGGGGAAAATAAGTTGTAATGAAAGAAACAACCGTGTCTACCACCACCGCCACCAATTTTGCTTCTTTCCTTTTGTGTCTGCTGATACTTCTGCTACTACATCTAACATGATTTTATGTTAGATTAAGAAAAACAACACTTTAATTTAATTAATCAATTTATTTTAGCACATTCAGAAAAAGGATAGTTTGTAGATCGAGAAATAAATAGCATGATCATCGGATTTAAATAAAATAAAGACAGTTGCTCATTAAAAAGTGATCACTGCAAATCCATACAAAATTATGTAAATAATTATGAAAATAGCATTCACATAAACAAAATCATGAATGTACACATATGGCAAGCACAATTTGAATGGCCTTGATTGTAAAAAATATAAATAAATATCATAAGGTTGAAATATGGCGTGCTACACACATAAAGCACAACAGTGGAATTTCTATTTGATGTAGAATTAATATAAAATAATGAATTCAAAAGCATGTGCTATATTGTTACGAATGGTTTTGATTGAACATAATATCATACGGTTTAAATATGACATGTTACACATATACAGCTCTACAGTGGTATGTCTTTTTATGTAGACGAAATATACTATAATGAGTATAAAAACACGTGCTGTATTGTAACGACAACGATATGATGCAGTCGTTTCAACGTAGCATAAAGTAATTCAAATATGGACAAAAAGATCGACCCATAGACAAAACGGTCCGATATCAGTTATACAAAACGGTCCTATATCCGCTATCAATAGTCAGTGGACAACTAACAAGTTTAATTATTTTCAGTTTTCGGCTTTCGATTTTATTATCACACATATGCAGAACCAAATATGCAGAACCAAAATGCATTCCATGACATTAGAAAAGCGAGTCCGTCAAAGTTTGCGTTTAAATTCACGCTTTATGTACCGGATGTCTGCGTTCACATTTGTCTAATTATTCTTTTATTATACACGATGCCTGCGTATTATGTTGTTGTGTTGTTAACTTAAAGACCCAATAGACGTTTGTACCGGATGTGACGTCAGTTTGTGGTTATACAGTCCTTGTGCGTGCAGTTCTATCGCAAGTGGGTGGGGGTAACCCGTCCTTCTTCAATTTAGCGCGCTTATTTTGGAACCAAACTTTGACGTGTCAGCGTCTAGGTCCAACTCGTCTGCCAACTGGTGTCGTCTGTTTTCCGACAGATACGGGTCCTTGTCGAATTCTATATTTAGAACACGCAGCTGCGCATCATTAAAAGCCGTGCGCGCTTTTCGCGGACGATGCGTTTGTCTTATGCGCTTGGCACGTGGACCTAAAATAAGAAACACAATATCGGTTGAATAAATTGCCTGTATATTTCGAATATCAAGCATGATGGTGCATTTATATTGGTATTAACCGTTTATTTAGTAAACGTATTGGTAATACTAATAATAATATAAAAAATGTAAAAATAATAAAAAATAAATAAAAGATAAATGAATAACGATTGACATATTAACTACACTTCAAATACAAGTACCACCATATGTAAAATTAATGAGTTCACAGTGAATACATGTGGGTTATATAAAGCTGTTGAATTGATGTAAACAATTACATCCCAAATTATCCCTTATAAGGTAACGTTAACGTTGTCAAGACAACCTAACCCTGCATACTGTCACGCTAGAGTAAACACAGGAACGTAACGTAAGATTGACATCAATGACATAATGCGATGTTCTCACGTTCACGTTAGAATTAACACGTTATTATAAAGAAAGTAATGACTTTATTTGTGATTTTAAACGTAACAGGTTATCCTAGCACTCCTTGGTAAATCCCGAATGTTTCGGTGTGAAAGAGTGAAATTATAGTAATTATTAAACAGATTGGTCCAAACAATATAAAGCATCAATAAATTCGGACTACGTATTTGAATTATGTTAGATTTAAATAACTGTCGTGTAAAATAATTTAAAGACGATTTCCACACATTTTTTAAAAAGTGAAATCAATAAATTATATTTTAAAATAGTACATAATAATTATGATACAGTTTTCGTGGGTGAAATTTGTAAATGATAACACTTATTTTGTTTATGAAAGAAATATTTGTACGCGGTTTGGTTCGAACGTTCGGACTGCCTGTATCCCATTTTTTCTTTGCCTAATTAACACGTTCAAAAGTAACAAATTGGTCCCGCTAGATTACCTGCCGATGGCCGATCCGAGTATCTCGTGCAAAACACCCAAGCCGGAAGTGAATCTGTCGTCGCAGCCGGGGGCGTCTTCTTCCTCTGAATCCGGAGATCCAGTGCCGAATCGGAATCCGACGAGGTGGAGCCTTCGTCTTCGTATTTCCGGCGGAGGATTTCTGACCAGGTCACGACGCGATCGGTGTAGCACGGTCCTGCGACTTGCGAACTTTTGGATTCTTTCGCGAGGGTCCGTTTTGTGAAGTCTAAAGGCGCCGACTGTTGATGATTGCGCGTCTCATACGGGCTTCAGCTTCTGCAGCTTCCGCTATCCTGGAGTTCATCGCTGCTCGAGTAGATTTCGGACTTGTCCGAAGTAGTTGTGATAAACATAACTGTCTTCGTCCTACGTCCGGCGACAGCTATGAAACGAAAAGGTCTTTTCAATGGAGCAAGTGCTGGAGTGAATCACACCGGCATGATTTTAAGACTTATCTTACAGTGTAGAGCATTAAACTTGAACTATTTGAGGACAAAAAAGAATTTCCAGTTCATACGAGTAAAAATTTCTAATGAAACATACCAATTAAAGCGTTATTTCCACTTTTTCCAAAACCAAAAAAAGGATCAGAGTTATTTCGCCTAGATTGCCGCCATCTTCAACAAAACGTGGGAATTTCCGGTTTGACCTTATTTGCATAAGTTTTTGGCAGCCAATCAGAAAATAGGCCAGAAACCCATATATGGAAATCGTAGTATTTTTCAATAAAGCCAACATGGCGGCCTACGTAAATGCGTAGTAGGATTACCTTATATGGCATAGCTCCTCCTACATTTCTTTTTCAAATCTCGCGAGATCACGCGGTAACTGTCATGGCCGAAATTTGACCGAGTTTTTATTGGGAAATCTAATTTTCGATAAAAGTATGTTTTATCTCGTTAACTGTTTATTTTTTTCGTCTGGGAATGAATACAAATTGTTTTCTTGGGTGACCCTTACTCTAATTGCCGGAGAAAATGTTATTTTATAGATTTTGATTTTGCTCCATTGCTTGTATCCTCTCGACTTGTAACTCGAAACGTAGTGTTAACGGAGTCCAGAGTTACATTATTGCAACTACAGAA
>VMBQ01006456.1:42551-55231 GCA_007657795.1 Dreissena rostriformis | reverse complement strand
AATAATTTATCCTTAATATGGGCTAATGTCGTATTCGTAACCCTGCTTTACAAATTGATCTTTACACCATTTGCATTTACCTGATAATTATACGTATTGTACAATAATCATCATTAGAAACACGTTTGAATTCAATACGATGGGGCGTCAGGAACATTGAACTAGCGAGAAGATCTACCTGATTGTGAAGAATCATAATCTTCTAAACAGTCTCCATCCATGGTGTACACCGTCCTCTGCCAAAGATGAATACCTGTCCTCGGCATCGAACCCAAACGAGTCAAACTCACCATTCTGATCGAGAAGAACACTTGTTGGTGTTTTGAGTGAGATGAGTTTACCCGAACCAGCAGTCCAATTCTTGTTAGTTTTGACGTCATTTGGCGAGTCTTTAAAGGAGAACGCATATCCACTATACGTGGTTCCTAAGTCGAAAGCGGCCACAATCAGGTATTGTCTTCCGGTAGCTATAACTGTATCTAAATATATAATATATATCAGTTTATGCCCTGTTTGCCATGTAATGCAATCAATTACCATACTTTGTATCTACCCATATTACACAAGCATTTGTCTTTGATAAAAAGAATTTCCATCCAGAAGTATAAGGAGTTTAATTATTTCTTAAACTATTAAGACGTGATCTAGGGATCAAGGTAAATGACCCACCACTGGTGTTTCCATTCTGGTGATAAACATGGCACGTTGTTTATTTTTCCGTTAAACATGACATGCACTTTTGCTATAAAGGAATTCTATTTTAAAACTCTTACAAAACTTTATCTAAATTGTCAACGTTGATTTGCTTATGTGTAAGTAGGACACCTGTAATGTATGTGAGCCTGTCGATAAGACTTTGTATCGACAAAAAAAGTGTGCTTGGTTTATAAGAGATTGTGTTCAATCGCATTATTCGCGTCGTTATCTACTAATATCGATTTTACTTAACCGAAGATATTTAGTTGTGTTATGCTTTGGGTTTGAAGTGCGTTTTTATAATATATATTTAACGTCGCTCATATGTATTGCATTTTACGTTTTCCTTTGTATTTATTTGGTAAGAAAGTACATTAAAGTATAATTACTTAAACCCAAAACATGTTCTTAAATATGTAAAACAAAATAAGCTGATTAAAAGATGTACACTTTCATATGTTGAAATCCATTTAAATCGCAACAGAATGAATTAACATTCTACAAAGCCCATTTAAAAGTTATAACTTTAACGCATCCCCTATGTTACTTAATCTGATACAACTTAATATATAAGTACAAACATGTATATTTTTTTTCTAAATTAACGTTGAAAACACAAATTGGATATAACATATATTATATTAAGCCTACTATATAATCTTGCACTTTCTACACAGTTAAATTAAACAGCAATTATTACAAAAATTGAATAAACTGTTGTCACGGGCTGCAAGAGGGTAGATGTGCGATCGATTGTTGCAATATTTCCGCTTTTGGAGCTTCGGGGCGGGATCGGGGGCGGGGGCTGAAGCGGGGGCTGAAGCGGGGGTGCGGTCTGACTAGGTTCCGCTTGGTTGGCGTGAGCGATCTTTTTGGAGGACGGTGGTGTTGACGCGCTGGGAACTGAAATAAGACGAAATAGAGTTTTATGCGAGACTCATACATTTTGACTCCTTTTTTTCCAGCAAATAATAACAGCATAACACAGTGCAAATCAAAACTTATAATCCATCACAGCATAGTAATATAGTTATCATATATTCGGCGTCAAACTTACTATACATGAAATATCTAACTTAACGTAATTTCCTCATAATGTCATATTTAAGGAAAATATAAACGAAGACAATACTCGTTAGTAGTAACCCACCAGGTTTAGAACTTAAGTTGAACTGCTAATTTATACAAGTATCAAAATGTGTATCTCCAGCAATAAGTGTTTTACATTTAACAGTTGGTGTAAGTTTGCATTCCCTTAAACATGACAATTTGCAAAAGTCTTTTGGCAGTCAATCTTCCGGTTGCATATAATTATCAAAATAAATCTAAAAAAGAATTTATCTTAGACAGCTCGGACTAAACCCACATCGCCTCATTGTAAACTAATAAAACTAATCGGACACAACGACTGTTTTAAAGCCCATTTAAAAATAGACTAGATCTTTTCGGTATTTGATTGGATAATTTTTATATTAGGCCGATTATTCATAATTCCCACGCGTTTTGAATTGTTTCTCTGTAAACTGATATGTTAAGAAGAATTGGAAATACNCAGATACCACAAGAAGGTTCGAACGTCAAATGCATGGGCAGGTAAATTCGTGGATTTCTGATTTTGGCAAAACAAATTAAAGACTTTGCGTCGGTCATTTTCCGATTTCCGTTGGTATACCATAATATATCAATTTCATGAGGTTATAGTAACTGGTCCTTTTAATTGCATGCCAATTAACGAGTAAACTTGTTATGATTAGCGGATAAGTTGGCAACGAATGGCTGACCAGTAACGAGCGTTTGAAGCGACGAAGCCATTTCCAATAAGTCTTATTCAATTACACTCGTGGACATACTGAGTGTGAATTTAAAAACTCGAGAAGAACTTAAAATTAAATTAGAAACAAACTTGGTCAATGCAGTTGTTTTTAATTTATTCGAACCGTTACAGTATTATTATGTTAAAGAGGCCCTATTTGTTTTGTCTTTTAAACATAAATAAAAATGCTGTACAAGAATTTTAAAGTCTACATGCGTTTGTTATTCAAAGCCAATGATAAGTTTTTTTTTGGTTCATGTTTGCATCAACATCTGTACATAAATTTGG
Organism: Dreissena rostriformis; assembly: GCA_007657795.1. NCBI lineage: Eukaryota > Metazoa > Mollusca > Bivalvia > Myida > Dreissenidae > Dreissena > Dreissena rostriformis. Next base: position 52,434 of record VMBQ01006456.1, on the reverse strand, counting down.
TTTATATGTTATTGATTTGTTGATTTTAGGCAGGCCTATAATGGGAGTTCATTTAAAGCCAGTTTGATCAAAATCACAGTTATCTTTACTAAAAATTGGAAAAACGGATTCTTATTAATTTTAGTTTGGATTGAGATATTGTGTTGAAGTTACATTGTCAATTTTCATGTAAGAAATTGAATGCTCGTAAAAGGCAGATAACAGAAGTCGTATATGTGCTTTTGATGATTCGATAGAGTTGTTGATTTCTTATCAGGAACGTTTGGGGCGGTATTGTTTGGTTAGCGATTTAAGGGATCAAACAAATTTACCTTGCTTCTTAACGTAGTAAGGGATATAATTTACAGCGTCCTCTCCTGATATAGTTTCTGGAGCAAGGCGACACAGTGCCCGTTTCAGGAACCAAGACTTCACATGGATTGTTAAATGTGTTGAAAAAACAATCCAGGCCAAAGTCGGATGATTTTATATGAGATACTTCAATGCTACAAAAAACAAACATTTTAGATTTGCTATCTGAATGATGCCCTGAAAGACAGGCTAGTAACCTCAAGGGTGTTCACATTCCAAAGTTACATCTCACCGAGAAAGACATCCCCTATTGTACAGCACTGAAGATTGCTGTCGTGGCAGCAAAAGAAGCAATCTGCATATATTACACTTATTTGGGTTTGTTTGTTCTAATATATTTTTGGTTTGGATATCGGTTATTCATGTTGATTTACACCACATAGATAAGCCAATGAAGACGCAACAAAACCAGGTTTACAGCGTTTAAGTTTTATATGAATTTGATATCAATCCCAAGCTAGGTCTGCATAAATCTTCATGAACCCAAACTTGCGTGGCAATACCTCAATACACACAATTGTAATTGAGCGAAAATATGATGGTCCTATACCAAGTTTGCCTAAATCATGAACCTGCGTTTAACACTGGCCTTTCTCCGTGAGTTTCCTGTTTCTATTATATGTATACAAATTAAACTTAAACACTATATTCTCCTAGAATCACAAGGCCCAGAGATTTGGTATTGGTATGTTACATCGTATGATTGTTTTCTACTTTGTTTTAGTTTAGATCCTACCCCTAGGGTCAAAATTGGCCCCTTCACTTAAATATATATCATCAAATGTTTGATTGAAAAAATCTCTTTTGAAATCACATAATTTTTGGTATTTGTTATGTTACAACACACAGTGATCCTCTTTCAAGTTAGTTCAAATCATGTCCCTGCGGTCAAAATTGTCCTCACCCTGGGGGTAAAATGTTTCCATGGAACATTAAACGTAATGGAACTCAATGTGTGTGGCAAGGTCTTTAAATTTACGCATAAGCTAAAACGCTACCGCTGGGATATCATCGGACTATCCGAGATCAGGTAGCTAGGCTTCGGTGAAACATCAACAGACGTAGGGCACAATATATGGTTGCGGGGATGATTCTTTACATCGCCACTGGGTTGCTTTTATAGTCAACAGCGTCATTAGTTGCAATCAGATCTCCAACAGACTCATTTCTATCCGCATCTCATCGAGCCAGACCTCATAACATCACCATCATCCAGCTCTACGCACCAACAGTGGACTACGAAGACGAGGAGATTGAACAGGTCTATGAAGAATTAGAGCGCATCATAGTCAAGTTCCCGAAGAAAGACATAATTGACGGCAACTGGAACGCCGAGGTTTGACCAAAGGCATACCAATACTGGTCAGGGACAGTAGGTAGATTTAGCTTAGGAGAGACCAACGACAGAGGGTTGAAACTTCTTGAGTTCTCCAGACGCCACAAACTCACCCTTGCCAACACGCTGCGACCACGCAAACCGTCTAAAACAACGATATCGCATGCACTAAACTGGCACGTTCACATATCGATTTCATACTGTCGCCGCAACGGTTCAGGTCCAGATCAACAAGGCGATCACAAGAACGTTTCCTGGCGAAGACATCGGCAGTGACCATGACTTAGTGATCATCACCATCAAGATAAAGTTAAAGAGAGAGCGCATCACCAATAACCCTCACAACAGATTTGATTTGGAGAAATTGAAACATCCAGAGATAGCAGATTTTTTTTTATCACAGATAGGTGGCAAGTTTTCAGCTCTTAACATTATAGACAATTACATTGACACCATCACATACAACATCAATGAAGTCCTGTTGTCATCGGCCAACGGAATTCTTGAGAGAGAGAAAAGGAAGAACAAGCCATAGGTGACGACCTAGATCAAGGACATCTGCGACAAAAGAAGAGAATTGATGCATAAGAAGCAATTAGTAGCTATGTATCAACATGGACAAAGAGATGACCACATACAGCAGTAAGAAGGCCTACATCACTCTCAAGACACTCACGAAGACCAGTCAGTCAAAAGGCCAGTGTTTGAACAGACGCGGATGGGAGCCTAGTGACCGCGAGTACTGCAGTCATGAAGAGATAAACCAAATACTGCAGCGACCCGCTTCAACCAGACCCTAGTCTCCTTCAGAACGATACCAGACAAGAAGCTGACGACGAAAGTTCGATCATTCTAAAGGCAAAGTTGGAGAAGGCAGTGCGAACTCTGAATGCAAGAAAATCGCCGGGAATTGACAACGTCTTTTCCGAGCTGATTAGCCACGGAGGATAGGCAACGAATTGATGAAGCACAGTAGAACAAATCTTCAACTGCAGAGTCATCATTGAGAACCACTAACGTGAACTCCTCCACAACTTCATCGACTTTAAGAAAACTTTAGACAGCGTGTTGCATGATGGCCTATGGCAGTTTCTGAAAGGATTAAACATCGACATTGGTCTGGTGCAAATCAAGAACTCTACTCAAACGCCAGCAGCGCGGTACTTCTAATTGGACAGATGGGTGACTTCTTCAATATATCGGTGCGCGTTTGTCAGGTATGTCTGCTCTCCTCCGTCCTATTTAACCTTTTCATAACGACCCTCACAGACCACCACATCGCCATCTCCATCGGTGATAGACCCATCTCCAACTTGAGATTCGCTGATTATATTGACCTTATGGGTGGCTCCAGCAGTGAATTCCAAGATCACAACAACATTTTTGTGAAAGACCAGGAGCTCATGGCATGGAGATCAGCACGAGAAGTCAAAGATCATGGTGAACAGCACGATCAACGCACGTGCAGACATCACTACGAATGTCAAGAATCTGTTAGAAGTGACCATCTTCAATTACCTTGGAATAACCTTTTCCGAGTCTGGTACCAGTACTGCTAAGGTCAGAATAAGAATTATCATGGCAACCGAAGCAATTACCAGACTGAGCAGGTTGTTGTCAATCAGCTACATTAGCTTACCCACCAAGTACATGCTCTGCAAGTCCCTCGTAGTCTCGAAACTACTCCACGGCTGCGAGACCTGGGTGCTTTACGTGGTTATAGAAAACACGATACAGTCATTTGACACAAGTGTCTCCGAAGACTGCTCCGCATCTCTCACATGGAGCACAAAAACAACTGGTACGTCCGTAACATGACAGCAGCACTTGTTGGCCCACAAGAACCCCTCCGGTCGATCGTTAAACGACGCAAGCTGGCATGATTTGGACATGTCACAAGACACGACTCTCTGTGCAAGACTGTACTTAAGGGCGCGCTAGAAGGAGATCGCCGTCGAGGTCGTCAAAAGAAAAGCTGGATGAAGCATGTGAAAGAGTGGACGTCCCTCACCATGGATGAGCTACCCTCAGCAGCCCACAACAGATCTGACTCGCAGAGGATGTCTGTGTCGTCGATCCTCATTTCCACCTAACGGCCAGACCGTTCAAGGGAATGATGATGACGATGAGTGTGTCTTTAAATGCGTAAAGTCTCTCTTAGACTTACGACGGTATTATGAAATTACTATTATTATGTAATGGAATTTCTAAACGATTGCGTAAATGTAAATATGCCAAATTGGATTCAATAACTGCTCCATTCTTAAAGCATAGTATATTCTTAACGTTTGTATATAGTACTATAAAGAATATACTATAACATACAAAAAAAATATATTTTGTCATGGCAAGTTATAAATTCACACATTTTTATACTTTTACTTAGTGACAAACTTAAATACAAATAAGTAATAAAAATTTCATTTGATCATAAGGAGAAATATATAATAATCACACCACTGATCATTCAATGCAAAAAGGCGAATATTCTTAGAATTAGACATAGGAAAAAAACAGGAAAAACACAAATACAAGTGAAAGAAACTACTGTCACCGCATTCGAACGGTTTATAAAAAAATGCACTGGGGACCACACCGCATTTAGGATGCCCAGAATCCATACTCATAAATTATTTGAGAGTAAAAGAAAAAAACAATTAAAGTAATATCTTTTTTGTTATATCGTGATTCTTTACAATACAACTGCCCCATAGTCGGATATAAACCAAAACTTCGGAACTATACCTTTCTGAAGAACGATGCATAAAAACAAACACGTACACGCTACATCTCATTTTTATTTTAATACAAGGTTTAGATACATATGAAATAATATTTCACATTTTTCACATCATCGTCATGAGCTTCCGCGAAGAAGCCGATGTGATGGTCGTAAAAGCCAGCTCTCTTATTCTAGTTACATATGTTTCTATTGAACTAAATAAACATGATTTTTTTCCAAATGTAAAACATATTCCCGATGTAGTACTTAGCCAGTACTATGTATACTTATAGGAAACACAGACATAAAGTGTTCATAAAGTATTCATGAAGTACTCGATTCACATTTAGAGTAACTTACGATATAAACTGAACGACAACGTTTAAACGTTCGAATTAACAATAGCTCTAGCAGCATATTTGCATTTGTTCGTTTTACAATTCATTTCTATTATTGCGTACACGTTTGCAGGTTAATTATAAATTGGATATTTTGTCTGATGCTCTCAAGTTCACGAGACATAGCTTAAATTACACACTATGTCGTATATCGATCTTGGAAGTAACAGGTTTGCACGAAGACATTTAAGCCAAGACACCTATATGGGCAAGTAATATATTTGACATATGCCAACTGCAAGAAGAATGCACAAAAAACACAATAATACAACAAATGTCAGTAATGATTGTTTTCTAAATTTACCATGATGCATCATATGAACATATGAGGTAAAAACTGAATTTCATATCACAATCGGACACAGTTATTTGGGGTAAGCTAAAAGTACCTAATGACCAATATTGGCGGAAGCATACAATGATCACAGTATAAAATGAACAATGCTTTTTCGGTCATTAACGCAGCCAATCTGGTGTACAATGACCATGGTGATGCACGGTGGTCTTCCCAAGAATGCCCAGCGTCCAACGGACTCGGGATCACCATTCGTTCAAGTCTGTCCGGCATGACTTGTCTGCACTGTTCTCGCTCTCTGGTAACATGTCCTCAAAAGGTGGCAAATAGGTCATCTCATCTCGAACCTACGGACCAATGAACGAAAAACGGTTGAACGATTGGTATACATTGCTAACTTATTGTCGATTTATCGCTGTTTATCGACCAATAAACATATAATTTAAGTCATTAAGTTAGGAATAAGCATCATGGTTTCATGGTCACGTACCAAAACAACAACGTTTGGAAAATAAGCCTTTAATTAAAGCTAATACGAACGTAATGTTATTTATAATACATGACAAAAAGTGTTTCTTTGTGCAATTATTTGCATTATATACGAGCTCGTTTAATGAGAATACCAAGTGATAAACGTTTCGCGGTTAACCAAGGTAAAAAGTGAAACAAATTGAATTTAGTTATCCCTTTGGACGTCGGCACTAGAAATCGAGAGAAAAAATGCTTTTTTAGTTTCAAGGGCAGTTTTTTTCTTAAACAACGTCCGATGTTAAGACACTGATCAATAAATTTACCAATAAGTTGAGTCTTTGATTGAAACGCATAATTTAAAGCTTGCCTAGTTGCACTTATATAATGACTTCATTTCAAATGACTTAAGACCCGTTTGTAACAACCGAGTAACATTTTGCTGCCTGCCTTTTAACCAGTTTGTAACACACATGTCCCTCTCAGGATTTCTAAAAACCCTATACAACACCACGTGACATACACACTCTGTAACTACCACGTGACACATCACGTAAACCACCTTCTCTGCCTGTCTGAAGACCCTAATGAGGTTTCTGCCGGCCAGTTTTTGCAGATCCAGTTCTCTCCAGCCCCGGCGAACGAGCTCGGCAAACATGGCAGGGTAGGTGGAGACGTCCTCCAGACCCAAGGGCAACCTGCCATGAGACTCAGGGGGTGCACAAGAACTTTAACATGTAACTGAACGAGCGATTTATACACGCATTTTTGCATTGATAATTTGTAAGGATCGTTTTAAAAAAGATACGTCTTCATAGTACTTATCAGATTATTGTATACCTTTGTTTAATAAGTATTAGTAGTACATCTTAATCAATCTACATAACATATTGTAGAAGTGTTTTGTTTTGTTTTGTTTGTAATTGATACATGGAATTTTTATTCGACATGAAATAATACTTCAGTTATTAACAAGTCTTTTTGCGGACCCATTAAAGTTAAACAGCTACCAACACAGAACCTACGTAGGAATTCCGTCGTAGTCCGCCCCTATGGCCACGTGGTCAACCCCAATGGTGTTCTTGATGTAATCGATGTGATCTGAAGTATGAAGCGCGTACTTCAAGTTCCGGTGTTTAACATTTTATAATTTTTAAACTACAGTACATAAATGAATAGCATACAACTTATAAATGAAGAACATACAACTTATAAATGTAGAAACGTATAAGTGAAAACTATGTGGCATTTTACGTGACTATATTATCCAATGGTAACTTGAACATTACGACTTAAATAACATTAACATGTTCGTTACATTATATCACCGGTACCAACATGCACATAGTTGCCTAAAATAATTAAGTGTGTGGAACTTAAGTGAAATGTTCCGATCAACGTGCAATCGTTTGATTTCTGTTGTGCCATGTTACAGCAAAAAAGTCACATTAATTCGTTTGAAATATTTTACTAGCAAAAACACGAAGATTGAAAATTATAAAATTGATTTATTGAAATGTTTCTTTTTTATCCAGAATGACTGTGTTAATTCATTTGTTAATGACATTTACTCACCCGCAACGTGACTTATTGTGGATGGCATATCCATCAGTGGCGGACACGTGACGTACTTGTCATAGAAGTTCACCATGACGACCCCGCCGTTCCGCTTTTGAAATTAAACGAGTACATTTAAAGGGCACCACTTTGCTACATGGACTTTACCATTAACATTATACAGAGGATGAATTGAATAAAAAAGGACGATTAACTGCTTAAAAATCGTAGAAAACGGCATTTCATATAAGTTGACAATTTGCTGCGTAATATTGTAAATAGTGGAGAGCCAATTATATTAAGTGCAGATGGAATCATAAATTGGGCGATTGTACAAACTAACAGTTTGTAGGCGACATGAACCATAGAGGGGACGACTTTGCTGCTAAATCATGTACATGATGGATTGAATTATACATTGTAGATTGGCTGATTTATAACTGAACATAACGAAAAGGGATGGTTCAATCATAAAGGTAATATTTAATAATTAACATTATATATAGAACGAAATGAAATATCAATGGAACGATTTTCTACATAGCAATTTGGGAGGGGAGGATTTCATAATAGATGCGACGACTTATTTCTTAACATTTTGGAGTACAATGTGTTGATGATATAAGGGACGATTCACTACTTAACATTGCGAAGCTGACGGATTGATTCATAAAGGGGATAATGGTGTGTAAGTAAACGTATTTGTTTGCTTTAAAAATGTTTTAATTACAAGTACACTTACGCCACACGTTATAATCAAACTTTCAAGGTTTGATTATAGTGATACGTTTGGCGAATTCTCTTTGTTGTCATGAAAAAAGCTATCAAGTTTACATACTGTTGTAAATCTTTAATGTTAATTGAACGCTTCACCTGGAAATGAAGTACAGAGTCCTGTTCGTTGCGGAAGTGTCTACAGATGACGACGCCTTACCACGAGATTTAGTATGTAGTCTTGTACGTTTCAGACGTGGTTCCAAATGATAAATGCATTAAAAAAGTCATGTACGTTTCGCAAGTGGTTCCTGTTTTTTAACGCCTTTCCGTGAGATTCAGTAAGAAATTTTGAATTTTCCTAAATTGGTTAAATGAGGAGACCGTTTAACCCTGAGATGCAGTAAGAAGTCGTGTACTTTCCGAAAGTGGTTATATGAGGAGAACGTCTTACCGTGAGATTCAGTAAAAAGTCGTGTACTTTCCGAAAGTGGTTATATGATGAGAACGTCTTACCGTGAGATGCAGCACAGACTCCTGTTCGTTTTGGACGTGCTAACAGATGGTATATGCCATACGGTGATATGCAAATATGATGACCATCTTACCGTGAGATGCAGACAAAAAAGTTCTCTAAGTTCCGGAGGTGGTTACAGATGTTGAATGTCTTACCTTCAGATGTAGAACAGAGTCATTACGTTCTGGAATTTGTCACAGATCGTGAATGCGTTACCGTGAGATGCAGAACAGAGTCCTGTACGTTCCGGAAGTGATTACAGATGGTGAATGCCGAAGAGTGACTGTATATGACAGGCGCCCTGTGTAAGGAAAAATAATATCAATATATATAAAGCCCTAAAGTAAAACAAAATCAGGTAAAAAAAGTGATTTCAAAACTTGAGTGTTAAATCTGAATAAATCTGTCTTTATTTATATCTAAGAAGCAGAATTATAAAATAATGTCTATACAATGCACTAACTTGTGGTTTGATTGTCGCCTTTGTATATATTTAAAACTAAATATTGTTCAGTTTAACACACTCGGAACACACTACAAATGTCTTCAAAGAGATACACGTACGACGCTTGGACTTTTGGCCTTTGTTCTATCCACCAGAAGTATATTGAGCGTTTAATTTTTTTCTGTTTTCTAACCTTGATACTCTGAGAACATCTTCCATGGTAGCATTGGCCACGTGCGACAGGTCAATCAGCATCCCCAGTCGGTTCATCTCTCTGATTACTGTCTGCATAGTAAGAATACGTAGACGATTATTCCCAGAATGCACGGGTATGTATGCAATAGGTGTTTACTTCAAGTTTTGATCAAGTACTGTAAACAATCATCACCAGTAGATCCAATAGGACATTGCATTATTTAATAACAAAAACGTTTACAATTGCCTTAACAATATGGGTGGAAAATCCCGAAAATATAGATTGCACATTAGTGACAGTCGTAAAATTATAATAGTTCTTCCCACCCCCGGATTTGCTCATGTGAACCCATATTGTCCCCTTTATAGATGTTATGAATATCATTCATTCCGCATGTCCACTCTGGCTCACCTCTCCGAATGCAGTAAGCCCGCCTAGTTTGGGTCCGTCAACTGTGATGTTATAGGTCGGCTCATCAATCCTCCAGTTGTCCGCCCTTGTAAATAGATGCATGTAAATTGTATTTGAAGTTAATATTAATATAGCGATTAATGACGTTTTAAAGAACATCTTAATTTTACACATTCTTAAAATTTAAATACTACTTATTTTATTTTAATTGTATGTAACGCTAGATTAAAGTATAATTTTTAAAAGCATGCTAAAGGCTAAAGCTAGTAGTAGTAGTAGTAGTAGTAGAAGTAGTAGTAGTAGTAGAAGTAGTAGTAGTAGTCTTAGTAGTAGTAGTAGTAGTAGTAGTAGTAGTAGTAGTAGTAGTAGTAGTAGTAGAAGTAGTAGTAGTAGTAGTAGTAGTAGTAGTAGTAGTAGTAGTAGTAGTAGTAGTAGTAGTAGTAGTAGTAGTAGTAGTAGTAGTAGTAGTAGTA
>VMBQ01006456.1:21115-31115 GCA_007657795.1 Dreissena rostriformis | reverse complement strand
TTATTATCTGACAAACAATGTTAGTCTTAAATATAATATTTTTCTGTAATTTGTCAATAAATTATTATAAATACAAACTTAATTGCAATATGAAAATAGGGAGGGTAAGCTAATTTTTGTAAAACAGACTTAAGTAGTTTTGAGAAATTGGGGCCTGGACCTTCCAATGAAGGTACTGACCCACTATCCTTCGCAGATATATTTACCTCTCATGTAATTGTAGTCAACAGAATTTGAGATGGATATGAGCTTGTTCACATGTTCGTACATGATGTCTCGGCACCTGTCATTGAATTTCTCTACACACCAACCGTCCTTCTCTGTGCATCTTTTCTCCTGAAATTACATTTGAACAAGGCTTGTTACCATAGGATGACATATGCCCCCTTTTTCATCATTTTTCTTAACCTCAACACAAAGTGTGACGGAATTTCAGACGGACCGACAGACAGATGGACAATGCGATCACTATATGCCCACCTTCGGGGGAATAAAAATGTGCAAACTTGTTACAAAGTATGAACTATTGAAGGTCTGGGTTAGATTGATCTGCAAACAGTGACCTTGACCTTTATCCAACTTATCTCTACAGTATTCACAAGATAAGTGTTGAGAACAGATAACGGACGCCAAAAATCAACGAACAAAGGACAAAAGGTGTTCACAAAAGCTCTCCATGAGCAGGTTTTGCTCATGTCAGCTAAAATATATTTAATAATGTTCAGCTAGTAAAATATTTGAAGCACACTTTTTTTCTGCAGAACTGAAAAAAAAAAACAAGCTATTGCCAAGCAATGATGTCCCCTACCATCTCCACCATTGTCAGATTATTATTATTTTTTATATATATATTTGTTGCCATAGCAACCAGAATTTTTGACGTAGGAACAAAATAAAATGGCGTGCATAATCTCCATATTGCCATCTGTCCATGTTTCAAGTTTCATGAAAAAGTATGAAGACCTTTTTAAGTTATTGCAGGATCCAGAAAAGTGTGACAGACTGTGACGGACGGACTGACGGACGGAAGGACTGAAGGACGGACGGACTGACGGACAGAGCGCAAACCATAAGTCCCCTCCGGTGAAACTGGTAGGAGACAAAAACAAGAGCTGTTTTTGTGAAACACAATATCCCCTACTGCGCTTTGAAGCCGAATGGCAGCTATTTTAGAAACAAGGTTATATTTTGAATGCAAAGGTCACAGTGACCTTGATCTTTGACCTAGTGACCTCAAACCATGTTTGATTGTAGATGTCAATGAAATGCATGCACATGTGAAGTTTAAAGAACATAGACCCAAGAGTTTTCATTTAATGAGCAAGGTTAAAGTTTTGGGACAGAATGACAGACAGACAGACNACTATGGCCCGGACAAGCTCATTTATGGCCATTTTTGACCTTTGACCTCAAAGTGTGACCTTGACCTTGGAGATATTGACGTAATTCTTTCGCGCGACACACCGTCCAATGATGGTGAACATATGTGCCAAATGATTTCAAAATCCCTTGATGAACGACATAGTTATGGCCCGGACAAGCTCATTTATGGCCATTTTTGACCTTTGACCTCAAAGTGTGACCTTGACCTTGGAGATATTGACGTAATTCTTTCGCGCGACACACCGTCCAATGATGGTGAACATATGTGCCAAATGATTTCAAAATCCCTTGATGAACGACATAGTTATGGCCCGGACAAGCTCATTTATGGCCATTTTTGACCTTTGACCTCAAAGTGTGACCTTGACCTTGGAGATATTGACGTAATTCTTTCGCGCGACACACCGTCCAATGATGGTGAACATATGTGCCAAATGATTTCAAAATCCCTTGATGAACGACATAGTTATGGCCCGGACAAGCTCATTTATGGCCATTTTTGACCTTTGACCTCAAAGTGTGACCTTGACCTTGGAGATATTGACGTAATTCTTTCGCGCGACACACCGTCCAATGATGGTGAACATATGTGCCAAATGATTTCAAAATCCCTTGATGAACGACATAGTTATGGCCCGGACAAGCTCATTTATGGCCATTTTTGACCTTTGACCTCAAAGTGTGACCTTGACCTTGGAGATATTGACGTAATTCTTTCGCGCGACACACCGTCCAATGATGGTGAACATATGTGCCAAATGATTTCAAAATCCCTTGATGAACGACATAGTTATGGCCCGGACAAGCTCATTTATGGCCATTTTTGACCTTTGACCTCAAAGTGTGACCTTGACCTTGGAGATATTGACGTAATTCTTTCGCGCGACACACTGTCCAATGATGGTGAACATATGTGCCAAATGATTTTAAAATCCCTTGATAGATGACATAGTAATGGCCCGGACAAGCTTTCGGGACAGACCGACCGACCGACCGACAAAGTGACTCCTATATAGCCCACATTACCAATGGTACTGGGGGTATAATTATACTATCCTAGGTCAAAGCATTCTCTAGGTATTGAGTGAAAATGAATTTCATGGTAATAACCCATTTGACCTTGACCTTGTATTTCAAATATATAGACGCTTTACTTTTCCATAAGTAGCCAGCTAAACTACTAAGATTATCATAGGTCGACCCATTTTACACATATCGTGTGTAATGGAATTTCATGTTAAAGCCCCTTTGACCTTTACCTTTGACCTCAAAATTAAAGGTTGTGATTATGTCTTTATTTCCCACAAATTACCAGCATACCAATTCAGATGGTCTTTGGTAAAAGAGTTCTCTACAAAAAAATCATATGGAAAGGACTTTCACGTTACAAGACCTGATAACATTGACTTTTAAAAAGTTTAAAATGGTATAATTATGTTTTTTCATAACAAATATTTCAGTTTTTATAAACCAACATCTGATGACTGCTCAATATCCACAGTTTAATTGCAAGCCCATGAATACCGTCTTTATCCTAATAAACGCGCCTCTATTGTATAACAAGAGCACCGCATAGCGGGTGCCAACGCTCGGCTGTGGGTGCTTGGATTTTGTTTATTTGACCTTTGACCTTGAAGGTCATCATTGACCTTGACCTTTTCACCACTCAAAATGTGCAGGTCGATGAGATACACATGAAAAACCCCAAAAAAAACTTTGACCTTGAAGGATGACCTTGACCTTTCACCACTCAAAATGTGCAGCTCCATGAGATACACATGCATGCCAAATATCAAGTTGCTATCTTCAATATTGCAAAAGTTATGGCCAATGTTAAAGTTTTATGACGACAACGACGACGCGGAAGGACGAGAGGGCTATGACAATACCTTGGGATTTCTTCAAAAACAGCCGAGCTAATAAAATGAAGGAGTGATGTCATCCAAATATATTGAGCAACACGAGGGTTCAAATCACCCATACATCTCTCCACCAGGCGTTGAAATGTCGCGGGGGCATTACAAAGACCGAAAAGAAGACTATTGCATTCATAAAATCCTAGCCCACCACACTGAAATGCTGTCTTCTCTTTGTTCGACTCCTCTAGCTCTACTTGCCAATACCCGGATTTTAAACCTAATTTAGAAAAATACCTCGATCCGGATAAAAGATATAATTTGTCTTAGACCCTCGGTAATGCATAACTATCTTTCTTTGTTCGCTAAAGGGGGGTGAAATAAATCCCTTTGTGATTTGCATCGTGCCCGGGCCCGTTTATTAGGATAAAGACGGTAAGGGATGGTAAGCTAAGATAGACATTTGCAAGATCTTAATTTTTCAATTAACTGCACCAGCTCATTCCTCATCAATTTACAAACTTGCAAATGCCTTTGCAACATGTGCAGAAGCTGGCTGCAATCCAGGAATGCAAACATTATTAAACTTTAGTATTGAAGTAAGCATACAAAATAAGCAATCATCTAGAAAATCTCTATATGCATACTTCACAAGTTAAGAATGTATGAAGGAGCAGTCAAGATATATCTATAAATCACTTTATTGATGGAGTGATAAGAGTTTCTTGCTGCTGTTATGAAACAAGGGCTGTTTGTAAAACATGCATGCCCCCTTTATGGGCTATAAGTTGTTGTTGGTGGTGGTGGTGGTGGTGGTGGNTCACCACTCAAAATGTGCAGCTCCATGAGATACACATGCATGTTAAATATCAAGTTGCTATCTTCAATATTGCAAAAGTTATGGCCGATCTGCTTGGATTTTGTTTTTTTTACCTTTGACCTTGAAGGTCATTATTGACCTTGACCTTTTCGGATCATTTCTGTGAAGTTTTGAATAAATTGGCATGGTGGTTTAAAAGATGATGTCAACAAAAGCTAATCCCTTACACTTCCTGCTTAGGTTATGAAAAAACAGCAACTGATTTAATTTTCGCTATAAGAATTTATAACGTTATGTTTGCAGTATAGACTTCAAAACAGTTTTTGTCATTTGAAATGTTTTATGACTTTGTTTACATCATCTCATATCCATGGTCCCAATTCAAAATGCCGAACCTACATTTATTGGCATTTCTCAATTTTGATACTGTGCAAAGTGAAATCAATGCGCATATACCCCCAAAATAACGAACTAGTTAACCAATCGCAACAGCTCAAAAGAGTCATGTGATGTAATGATTAACCGCAATTGATTGAAGTCAAAATGACGAAGCTGAAAATGTTGTAACTTCGGCATTTTGCGGGCTAATTATTATATTAAAGTGTCAATTTAGCCATGTATTTTTAAGGTAAATTGACGAAACGTAAACTTTTGCTTATACCCTTATACTCGTACTATTGTGTATTCGGGTTCGAGCGCCGGTTTGAGCACTTTCCCTGCAAGCTATGGATCCCGGGCTTGAGCCCCTGTCTGAGCACTTGCCTTGTAAGCGACTGGGTTCAGGGTTCCATCCCTGGTCTGAGCACTAGCAACGTAAGCATCGGATCCCGATTTTGAGTCCCGAAGCACTCGCTTCATAAGAAAGTGGTCCATGGTTTTTGGATTCGAACCCAGGACCCTTCTTGTAAAGGGCGATTGCTCTGACCGGGGCTCGATCCCGGGAACCATCGCTTACGAGGCGAGTGCTAGATGATAAGTTTTTGATGGTCCCTGGGTTCGAGTCACGGTATGAGCACTAGTCCTTAAAGCTAATTAGGAGTTTTCAACGGTCCCAGGGTTCGAATCACAGTAAGAGCACTAGCCCTGAAAGCTTTGGGTCTCTAGATCGAGCCTCAGTTTGAGGACTTACCCTATAAGCGACGGCTTAAATTCCGATGTAAGAATTTGCACCAACAGTGACAGGTCCCGGGTTCGAGCCTCAGACTGAGTACTAGCCCTGAAAGCTATGGATCCCGGGTTCAAGCTTTTGTCTTACCACTTGCCCAGTAAGGGAAGGATCCCGGTTGCGAACCTCAGTCTGAGCAACGGGTGCACACAGGGACCAAATTTTAACAGCCGTCGCTAACATACCATACTGAGCACTCGCCTTCTAAGCGACCGGTTGCCGAAATGAGCACTAGCTCCGTAAGCAACATTTTCTGGTTTCAAGTCCCGGAATGTGAGCTCGCCACGCAAGCGATGGGTGTTCGGGTTCTAGCACCGGTCTGAGCACTAGCCCTGTAAGCTATAAATCCCGCATTTTTCGGGTCTGGCGCTAAGACTAGGACTTGGCTCAGGGTTCGTTGACTTAAATGGTAAGTACTTAAACCGGAATTTGAGCCCGGGGCCCATAGCATACAGGGTGAGTCCTCAGGCAGGGCCTCCAAACCGGGACCTGTTACGTAGGGTGCGAATGCTCAGACTGGGGTCCCAGTCGCTTACAACTGTCCTTAGACTGGGGCTAAAACCCAAAGACCCATCTTTTAAAAAGGGAGCTATCAGGCCTGGATTCGAAACCGAAATCCGTCGCTTATGTGGCTAGTTTTCACACCAGGGTTCGAAACCTGAACCCAGTCGCTTACTTGGTGATTGCTCGGATAGGGGCTCAAATCTGGAATCCATGGCTTACATGGCAAGTGCTCAGACAGGGCTCGAACCGGGGATCTATAGCTAACAGGGATAGTGCTCAGACCGGCGCTCGAACCGTTAAATATAAAATGGCCGATCTGATTGGTTGAACTTAAAGTAGTGGCCTCAACTTAGTTAGTTGGTCCCACAAGTTATTTAGTTGAGGCAACAACTTATAAGTTGTAGGAACAAGTTATGAAGTTGTCGCCACAAGTTTCTAAGCTGAAGCCTCAACTTAATAAGTTGTTCCCACAAGTTATTAAGTTGAAGGAGAATAACTTAATAAGCTAAATGAACAAATTACTAAGTTGAGGCCACAACTTAATAAGTTTTGGGAACAAGTTATAAAGTTGTGGCCACAAGTGACTAAGCTGAGGTCTCAACTTAATAAGTTGTGGGGACAACATACTTAGTTGTTTCCACAAGTTAATTATTTTAAAAGTTGTTTTCACAAGTTATTAAGTTGAAGCCACAACTTATAAAGTTGTTCCCTCAACTTTATAAGTTGTTCCCACAAGTTACTAAGTTGAGGCCACAATACAAATAAAGAAATGCGGTTGTCACCTCTGTGCCACTATGTAAAACAGAAAAACACGCATTGCTTTGCTATATCTAATGGAAACAGTGGAATATTTTTTTCTATTGAAACAAAATCTATTACAATTAGCTGTCCAATTTGCCAAAACAGCACATAAATGCAAGTCTAAATGACAAAGATACATTTTACAGCAGATTTATTAACTTAATGTCAAATTAATTCCATACGAACATGCTCCATCATGAGACACTTTTAAAAATGTTAAAAACAAGCAAATTCGTTGAATTGATATCCCCCGTCAAACTAGAGCTTTGTCACAAAAAAAGCATTTTTTCAAGATACAAAGGGCCATAACTCCGTTATTAACTCATATATATATATATATATATACTCATACCAAGTTTCAATGAAATCCGCCAAAGCACTTCCAAGATATGGCTCCGGACACAAAAGTGCCGGACCGACGGAAGGACAGATGGAAGGACGGACGGAAGGACGGAAGGAAGTCCCGAAGGAAGGACGGTAGGACAACGCCAAAACAATATCCCTCCGCCTTTGATTTTGTGCAAGAAATGTTTATAAAAAAATAAAAATACGTCTCCTGAAAAGTTGTGTTTTTGTAAGTTCGGCATTTTGAATTGGGACCATTGATATGTCATCTTCGCCTGTGGTCCACGATGTATGTGTCTGTATGCTTTTTGGATTATGTTTACATCATTATAAATATTAACTTTATATTTTAATTGCCGGTAATTGTACATCTTTTAAAAATGAAACCAAGACATTTTAAACCTTCACAAACCAAATGAAAGATAAGAAGGTAAATAGACTCAGATGAAAATTCTGTCGCAGTAAACTTCAAATACTATAAATTCATAAAAACTGGTGCTTAAGCGTATTATTTCCACTGGAAAATACCCTTAAAAAATACACAAAAGCGCACTTATACACTCGAAAAGTGTATTATTTGAGAAAAAATGCAGGACAAATGCACTTTTTATACAGAAAAATGCACAAAAATGCACTTGGTAAAGTGAATTAATACGGTGCCAATACCGCTGCGTTTTATGCGCATTAAATGCGCATTTTACACACTTTTTCAGGAAGGGTGCATTTATATATAATATACCATAAGAATTGAAATGCAATATTTAAATACAATAGTATGAGTCATAGAATGAAGAGTCATTAAATGTCCATTTCCAGTGCAATTAATCATTACTTTTGACTAATGCAACTTCATCTTTTATTTATATATTTGAATAGTTCAACACTTGATATAGAATGCAAGCTGAACTAGCTTTCAATACAGTTAACTGAAGAATCTGCATGGATTTTAGTAAAAATGCCTGAATAGTGTCTTTCATAAACTACAAGAGATCTGTTTGTCAGAAACACACTGCCCCCTACTGCGCCGCTTTGAAATAAAATTTATATTTATCATTTGGCAGGTTTAGAAATTATCTCCCTTTAAAGCTTATTACTTCACTTGGATTTTGTTTTTTGACCTTTGACCTTCAAGGATGACCTTAACCTTTCACCACTCAAAATGTGCAGCTCCATGAGATACACATGCATGCCAAATATCAAGTTGCTATCTTCAATATTGCAAAAGTTATGACCAATGTTTTTTTGTTTTCGGAAGGACAGACAGACAGACGGACAGACTGACGGACAGTTCAACTGCTATATGCCACCCTACCGGGGGGCATAATAAACCCATAAGCAGTCATATCATAGTTGGTATAATGCAGTTCCCACAGCCTAATCAGGGATGACACTTTCGACTTTTATCTAATTTTTCATTTGAAGAGTCTCTTCTAAACAAAAAATTCAGTTTAGGCAGACAGTGTCATCCCTGATGGGCCTGTGCAAACTGCAAATTATAATTTGGGATGACACTGTGCACAAATGCATTAAGCCCCGTTTTCCAAGATCGCCGTGGCGTAGTGGATATGGTGTCCGCCTAGCGATCGGGAGGTCATGGGTTCGAACCCCACTGGGAGCGTTCCTTTGATCTTCCCCAAAGACACCTAGTACTGGTTATAGTCCCAGGAAACGGACTCGAGAGCGTTTATATAAGCCTACGGCTTTCGATGCAATCGAGCTAAAATAAATAGGTTTAAACTAAGAGCGAGACTCACTTACTTTAACCCTTTGCATGCTGGGAAATTCGTCGTCTGCTAAAATGTTGTCTGCTGAATTTCTAAAATCAACATTTTTTTCACTTTTTTTCAAAGACCACTATCAGAAAGCAAACAGTTTGGATCCTGATGAGCGGCCACGTTCTGTGGCGTCTCATCTGGATCCAAACTGTTTGTAAAGGCCTTCAAAATCTGGTTCCAGCGCTCAAAGGGTTAATGCTTGTTATCTTTTAATTGAATCCCTGACACAGCCAAATCTCAGTGTCAGTTTCACTGCAAAAAAGTCAACAGTTACTTCAGAGAGTCACATGAGACGGACAAATATACACCCACATTGTGGCCTTGTCAGAAAACTATGGCAACCATTTAAAATAACTGACACAACCAGTTTGCTTTTATTGATGAAAGCGTGACTTAAATGGGAACCATAAACATGTCAACATTAAGTGATATTCTGTTCTGCAGACCAAAACAAACAAGAGGGCCATGATGGCCCTGTATCGCTCCACTGTTTTTTTGGTGACCCCCGGGGCAGGGTCAAATTTGACCCCAGGGGCATAATTTGAATAAACTAAGTAGAGAACTATTAGATGTCACTACATACCGAATTTGGTAGCCCTAGGCCCTATGGTTATGGACAAGAAGATTTTTAAAGTTTGCACAAATTAGGCTTTAAATAAGCATATGTTCATTTTTGTGACCCCTGGGGCAGGGTCAAATTTGACCCCAGGGGCATAATTTAAAGAAATTTGGTAGAGGACTATGAGATGTCACTACATAACAAATTAAGTAGCCCTATGCCATACGGTTATGGACAAGAAGATTTTTAAAGTTTGCACAAAATAGGCCTTATTTAAGCGTATGTTCATTTTTGTGACCCCCGGGACAGGGTCATATTTGACCCCAGGGCAATAATTTGAACAAACTAAGTAGAGAACTATTAGATGTCACTACATACCGAATTTGGTAGCCCTAGGCCCTACGGTTATGGACAAGAAGATTTTTTAAGTTTGCACAAAGTAGGCTTTATATAAGCATATGTTCATTTTTGTGACGCCCGGGGCAGGGTCAAATTTGACCCCAGGGGCATAATTTGAAGAAATTTGGTAGAGGACTATAAGATGTCACTACATACCAAATCTGGTAGCCCTAGGCCCAATGGTTATGGATGAGAAGATTTTTAAAGTTTCACAAAATAGGCCTTATATAAGCAAATGTTCATTTTTGTGATCCCCGGGGCAGGGTCAAATTTGACCCCAGGGGCATAATTTGAACAAACTAAGTAGAGAACTATTAGATGTCACTACATACCGAATTTGGTAGCCCTAGGCCCTACGGTTATGGATAAGAAGATTTTTAAAGTTTTCACAAA
>VMBQ01006456.1:0-18925 GCA_007657795.1 Dreissena rostriformis | reverse complement strand
TTATAGTAAATGGAAATTTTTGGTGGGTGTGGCCTATGTTGGCGGGGCGCCCCAGGGTTGGGAATGGGGCCATGCATGGTTGAGATTGACCGTATTGTCATAAGAGAGGTCTTGTATCAATTCGAAGTAAATCAGTGTAGAAATAAAGAAGAAAATGTAAAATAACCTAAAAAAATGAGTGATAATTTCTGACGTGGCCCCACCCCAACCCCCATAACTTTTGACCCAGGGGTCAGATCAAAATTCCAAATAGTGCAGGGTCGCACATATGCTCATAGCTACCATGTGTGTAAGTTTCAAGGTTCTAGTGCTAATAGTGTAGGAGGAGATATTGGCCAGGACGGACGGACAGACAGACGGACGGACAGACGGCGGAGATAACCACAATATCCCCACCGTTTTTTTAAAAAGTGTGGGGATAATGAACCATGAATGCAAGTGTGGAAGGTGTCAATGAAAAGTGTATGAGAATGGCCGTGGACGAGATTGTGTCTAGAGACATACCAATACCATTTATACCATTTTGATATGTTTGGGATTTTTATGGTATACAAATTGAACTCTTATCATAGGCTCAAAACGCACTGAATTCAATTAAACTCTAAATTTATACATGAACATAGATCCAGCAAAGCATATCATATAACTATTTGTAAAATAAGTTTAACAATGAAAGGGAGAGAATCAGCTGAAAGATTAGGAGAAATCCCACCCATGTTTTAATATCAAGAAAACAGCTTTTTGCATTATTTGATGTGCAAAAATGAAATGTATACTGCATAACTTATTGCTTATTTTGAAAAGAACTGCAATGCCTGAAGTTGTGGACAAGTTGGTTTGTGATATATTCTTTAATTCATTCATTCGAATTGCTTTACGGTTGTGAAACGCCTTTGTTTGGTTTGGGATAAAATTCTGTAATTCATTCATTAAATTTGCCTAACGGTTGTGAAACGCCTTTGTTAAAAGGATTAAATCAAGTAAGATAGAAAACATTTTAAAACACTGATAACAACATGATGTTTTTCACAGGATATACTCAAGTCAGCCTGGGGGCTTGAAAACAACTGTTAGCTGAAGTTGAATAACAATTAAGCCAGGCATTTTGACAAATTACCACATTGAATATCAATGCTCCCGGCTTGTTAATGTCTATTTAAATACCATTCTAGGTTTTTAATGGGCCTTTTAGCGGAACAGATTTATCGTAATACACAATACTTACTGATGTAAGATAGAGAAAGCTTTCCATTAATTGTAATGTACTAAAACTACTCCAGCACAACTGTTGCATAAAATAGAGGATATATTTGAATCACCCTCTGTGAAAAGGGGGTTTAATGCATGTGAGTAAAGTGTTGTCCCATATTAGCCTGTGCAGTCCGCACAGGCTTATCAGGGTGACACTTTCCGCCTAAACTGGATTTTCATCAAGAAAAGTCTTCCTTTAAACGAAAAATACAATAAAAGTGGAAAGTGTCGTCCATGATTAGCCTGTGTGGACTGCACAGGCTAATCTGGGACGACACTTTACACACATGCATTAAACCCCCTTTTTACTGAGCAAGGCTCATTTTTTATTTTTCAGGTTGTCTCGTTTTTCACTGGAAAGGGAAAACATTATTATTTTCTATAGTAAACATATATCAAAGTATATGTGTCCGTTTTCTAAACTTTGAAAATAACTGATATTTATCATATGCTTAATATATAAATGTGCTTTTTAACAAAAACTGATATTGTGTGTGTGATGTTTGAATTTTTTAATAATAATACGATAGAACTAAAATGCATAATTTCAAGTTTCGATTTTTCTACTTTTATGTGGGATGACCTTTCTAAATTTTGAAACCCTTGCAAAGTAAATTTCCCACATGATATTTCTTTTGCCCTGTATGCACTCAGAGTCTGTGGTCACCATTCAAACACCCGACTAAACATAATTTCGCATCAAAATATAACAAGATTTAAACGGTCAATAGGTTACACTGATAATAAAATAATGACATATAATTGGCAGCTACTGACCAGTGACTGTTTACAACCCAACAACATTCCTAACACAACAGGGGCTATATACCGATTTAGAATCTTGTTTTTCAGTCAAGCTTAATGATCTCTTTCCGTTTTGACCAGGGTTAGAAATCAACAACTTCCCCATGGTTGCCAACCCTTGTTCTTTCACTTCTTCTCGTACAAAGGACATAGCAGTTTTAACAGAACATTTCCTTATGTCCATCCCTGTTTGACCATGTTGTATATTCCTTGCAGTAGTTTTGAAGTAGAAATATTTAACCCTTTGAGTGCTGGAACCGGATTTTGAAGGTTTTTGCAAACAGTTTGGATCCAGATGAGACGCCACAGAACGTGGCGTCTCATCAGGATCCACACTGTTTGCTATTCTGATAGTGGTCTTAGAAAAAAAATCAAAGAAAATGCTAATTTTAGAAATTCAGCAGACGACATTTTAGCAGACGACAAATTACCCAGCATGCAAAGGGTTAAAGCCTACAACTGAAACATGTTTAATTTTAGAGAATACAAACTAACAACTGTATACACATACATCTAAATGATCTTTTGTGAGAATACAATTTATATAAATGTTAATTTAAAAACTTAAAGTTGGATGTAGGATGACAAAGATTTTAAATGCCCATCTTCATATAACACATGCCGGTATAATAATGCATGCACATTTCATTTTTTTACATGGAAAAGGGGAAGGAGTATTTCATCAAAAGAGTTTGTGTCAACTTACAGACAGACAGAAAGATAAACAGGTAAATGGTGAATCCAGTATTCCACACATTTCTGCATTCAAGGGGATATAACAACTTTACAAAATATTTTAGAATTATCCAAGCATATCAACTTATATGGAAAATACTTACACTCTTAGATTGAAAATTATGTTGCATTTTATTCACATAAATATATTCATAAAACAAAGTTATTGACAGTTAATGTTTTGAGCTAGTGGTTCATGGTCACAGAATGGGCCAATTAATGTACAAATGAGCGTAGCTCTGGGAAAAAGGGGCTTAATGCATGTGCATAAAGTGTTGTACCAGATTTCCGTCCAGATTTTCGTTTAGAAGACCCTTTGAACAAAAAATTCCATTAAAGCCTCAACACACGCTTATCTGGGATAAAATGAACGAACATGCATTAAGCCCTGTATTCCCAGAGGTGGCTCGTTTGTAGGTACTGATCTTTAATCATAAATAGTTTTAATTTACATGCACAATTGCAGAAGTCTAAAATAAAGTATTCACAAACTTCAAGGGGGATCTCTGTTGTACCAGAAACATAGGCTTTGTAATGCTCGATTACGTACCCGGGAATACTAACACTAGATTAGTCATATATGTTCATATTTATGTCAATATTCTGTAAAATGGCCTCTATATTTTCAAAACTCATACTCAAAAAAGCATGTTGAGGCAGGTTTTATTCAAAGAGAATTTTTTTGGGTAACGTTGTCGGGCGTTTTAAGACATCGGATGTTGGCAGGAATAAAACTCAGGTACAGTCTTATATTGGCCGGCTGCCTTTAAGCGTATTTTCCGTACCGGGGGTACATTGTAGTATACTTAAGAGTACCCGGGGATTTGTTTAGTATTGTCCAGCTGACAATTACTAATCGAGCATTTATTATGGGCTTCATTACTCTTTTTTTGTGCTTTTTAAACAACAACAAAAATTCAAGTCACAAATGCTCAACAAAGCAATTTAGAGTAGTTTTAAAAATAGGTACTGGTATAATCGCAGTGTTTTTTTCCTTCTTTGGACTGGACGGACCGGTTCCCAATGACCTACGGACCCGTNTGCACATCTTGTACTCAGCAATTAAAAAGGGTAAAATAATGCAACTAATAACAACACAATCTGTGTTCCGATAGCATGTTGTTGTTTGTGCAAGACTGTGAATAAAAGTTTATGTTGCTTTACTGTGTCATTTAAAGCTGCCAAAGTTAATCAAAGTCATTAAAATACCATTCTTCAATTGGTTCAATTCACAACTTGATTTTTCCCAATTGGAAGATTTCGCTACTCTTTTTTTTTTCCAATTTGGTGATTTCACGACGCGAAAAAATTGCCAATGGCTGGGTACCAGACCCGTTCCCAATTGGGTGAAAAAAATCACTGAATCGTGCCAAATTTAGAACTTGAGAAGACATATCTTTTAACATTCATCTTTCATTTAACATCAAAAACATTGGGAAAGGGAGAAAAGTACTAAAACGTAATTCATTGACAGAGAACTCATAAATAAATCATGTAAGGAATGAATACCGGTATCAGACTGAATGATGTGTTTTAAATCACTCATCTACATCATAAAAGGTTTTCCCATTAGTTTTCTGATCTCTGATTGGTGGAGTGAAGAAAAAAATTAATGGATGGACAAGAAATGTAATAAATGGTAACAAAACTGTGACCTTGGTAGATTTGAGTGCAGTCCGCACAGGCTAATCAGGGATGACACTTTCTACCTTAATAAACAGGATTTTCGCTAAGAAGAGACTTCCTTTAAAAGAAAATAAAAAATACCATAAAAGCGGAAAGTGTCATCCCTGATTAGCCTGTGCCAGGCCTTTTTCGGTCTATTTGGGGAAAAAGTACCTAGCAAAATGGGGATTTTTCGAGTCGCGAAATCTTCCAAATTGGGAAGAATTTTCATCGACAAGCATTATTTAGGCAGGGGGTTTTCCAGCCATTTTGGATGAAAATCATATAAATTATGGTTATATATTTTGTAGGTTGTTTAAAAAATAAAATTGAGATATAGAGTCTAATAATCATAAGTCATAAGACACTTCTTTCTAAGGAGAGTTTTTTTGAGAATTGGGGAAAAAATATGCATATTTGGCATGGGGAATGGGTCCGCGGACCCGTGAGATAGGCAGAAAAAGGCCTGTGTGCAGACTGCTCATGCATTAAGCCCCTTTTTCACAGAGTGAGGCTCAATAAATGAATGGACAAGAACTGTAATAAATGATTGTACATGTACAAAACTGTGATGTTTTTAAGAATATGTTTGTTCAAGGCTAGAAGTCCGGAAAACTTGTGAAAGGGAAGCTACTCCAGAACTTAATGCAACATGGACATATCTCATACTCTCCCTTAAAAATAATAGCTTAATGCAAATAAAACTCTCTAAAATAAACAGGTTTCAAATAAACTCTGAGGCAAAGCTGAAACAAAAGATAAACTAGAAATGGCGCGGCCTCGGCCGACGCGTATCCCCACGCCGCATTTTGTTAGTAATGTCATCCAGTTAAATTTCAAAGTCATGTATATTTTCAATTCCCCATAATCAACATTGAATTATGAAGTAAAGTGAAAAAATTAAGAGATGTGTTTGTCAGAAACACAATGCCCCCTACTGCGCCGCTTTGAAGCCATATATTTGACCCTTGACCTTGAAGGATAACCTTGACCTTTCACCACTCAAAATGTGCAGCTCCATGAGATACACATGCATGCCAAATATCAAGTGCTATCTTCAATATTGCAAAAGTTATGGCCAATGTTTTCGGACGAACGGACAGAATGACGGATGGACAGACAGTTCAAATGCTATATGCCACCCTTCCGGGGGCATAAATATATGACAATGAATGACATTGTTATGACCTGGACAAGCTCATTTATGGCCATATTTGACTTTTGAACTCCAAGTGTGACCTTGACCTTGGAAATATTGACGTAATTATTTCGCGTGACACACCGTCCAATGATGGGGAACAAATGTGCCAAATGATTTTAAAATCCCACAATGAACGACAAAGTTATAGCCCGGACAAGATCATTAATGGCCATTTTTGGGTGGGCCTGATTAAAAAAGGTTATCATGCTTATTTCAAGAAATGTGCCCACCCAACACTGATGCCCCCAACTCCAACTTTGTCACTACATAAAAGCAAAACCATGTAAATGTTTCATACAATTGGATGAAACCCAGGATTAATGCCTAAGTTTACACAGCTAAAGTAGTAAAGGATTGTATGCCTAAGACATTTTCATACAGTTTGATGAAAGTAAAATGAAAACTTTGATTTATAGAGTGGACAATGCTAAAGAAGAGTGCCAAACTGTCACAAAATACAACTGTTTGAGGGTTGGGAATACTTTGGTGAAGATCAGATGAAAACTACTTGAATTAGAAAGCGGACACCATGCTGAATGTTTAAAACGCACTAATTGACCCCGTGACCTAGTTTTTTACCCAGTAACTGACATGCATGACCCATGTTCAAACTTGGCCTAGACATTATCTAGAAATAACTTTTGGTCAAGTTTGGTGAAGATCGGATGAAAACTACTTGAATTAGAGAGTGGGCACCATGCTGAATGTTTAAAACGCACTACATGTACGTGACCCTGTGACCTAGTTTTTGACCTGGCATGACCCATCTTCGAACTTGGCCTAGACATCATATAGATACAACTTCTGACAAAGTATGGTGAAGATCGGATAAAAACTACTTGAATTATAGAGCGGACAATAAAAGTGTGCCGGGGGACAGACAGACAGACACACTGACCGACCGACCAACGGACAGTGCGAAAAGTATATGCCTCCGGTTGGGGGGCATAAAAATGTATTCCCCTTTTGTTATAAAAATAACAAATCAGAAGCGCCCCTGCCACCTTTTGTTTAACACTTTCCCGCTCCGAAGCATTTGAAAAGGGCTGAACATAACCAGCATAAAACCAAAACAGCCTGCAAGTAACTTGCAGTCTGTTCAGTTTTTTTTTGCTGTTTGCTTCTCATCAGTATCTTAGGGTTGAAAATGCAGCCCTAAAAACTTTAATCTAGTAATGTTTATTTTTTATGGGACTACAAAAACGACTAAATGCACATATACGCGGTAAAGGGTTACAAAACAAAACAATACTGGCTTCAAACAGTATATTGCTATCATTAGAATGTAGGAATTCCTGTATTTCACTGAGGGCCATTTCACTTAACCCTTTGCATGCTGGGATATTTGTCGTCTGCTAAAATGTCGTCTGCTGAATTTCTAAAATCATCATTTTCTTCACTTTTTTTCAAAGAATACTATCAGAATAGCAAACAGTTTGGATCCTGATGAGACGCCACGTTCTGTGGCATCTCATCTGGATCCAAACTGTTTGCAAATGCCTTTAAAATTCGGTTCCAGCGCTCAAAGGGTTAAGACAAGTTCCAATCCCTACTACAAAAGGAACTGATCCCTGTAATGCAGAAAGAAGGCTACAAATCTTCTACAGTACCTTTCCATCATTTGAATGCAGGAGCTCCTGTATTTCTGGCACGTTCACGTAGCAGACGGGGTAGTACATCATTCTCTGTGGGGGGATGATGTCGGGCTCAAACTTGTACATAGACTCCTGCAGCAAACAAGTTTGATTGTATGTTCCCTTTTTCTAGTTGTAGTTTTTTTATTACTGGTTTGTATGGTCATTGTCGGTTCAGGTACTACTTCAAAGTACCCTGGCTACTCTTAAAGTATACTTCAATGTACCGCGTTTAAGAAAAATACGCTTACTCAGGCCATATTCCGGGGTACTATTTAGTATATTTTCCGTACCCCAGGTACTTTGTAAAATACTAAGGGTACTTTTAAGTAGTACCTGAGCCTACAATGACCAACAAGCATTATTTACATGTTTGTTTAATTACATACTCAAAAACATACTTTATGCCAAAAGTGTTCACAGGTGGGAGGTTCTTGCTGGGACGCAATATCCTGGGAAATAATGCTTAATGTATCTACATCTGATAACTTAGAAATACTATAAGTACTGACCTGTTAAGACGACCTCAGGTACTGTTAAATCATTATTATTCGAGGGACATTAAATTTTGTTGATTTTGTGGGTTGACCTAGCAACAAATTTAACACAAACACAAAGGAAAATGACCGACGCAAATTCCTCTTTTGTTTCTAAAATCATAAATAAATGAATTTACGTGTCCACGAAAAAGTCATTTTTTGAAAAAATACAAAATTGCATGCAGATAAATATAAATGATATTACAGTTATCTACCCTCACTAGCCCCACCCTCACCATATGCCTCCTGTTTTCCTCAGCCTCCTGTATTCCCATTGGTTCGTTGGTCTCCTGCAGTGAGGTCACGTTGATCTTCACTAACCCTTACCCTAACCACAAGCCCTGCCCTTGTGAGCCCCCTCTTACCGCGTGCCTCCTGTTCTCCTCTGCCTCCTGTATTCCCATGGGTTCATTGGTCTCTTGCAGTGATGTCACGTTGATCTTCACGTTCTGTTTCTGACTCCGGTTGATCTGGTTCCACAGCATCAGCTTGGAGCTGTTCCGCTTGCACTTGATGTTCATTTGGCCGGGCTTTACTGGAAAATAAGCAAATTCATTGAAATGATATCCTCTGCTGAGTAAACTTTTGTTATTGATGGGTGCAGAACTAAGAGAAAAGGTTATTTGAAGAGCTGTGCCTTTTCTCACTTATTTGTACCTGTGATAACTCTTATTTAAGAAAGTGTAGGGTTATGATTCTTTAGAATGGCACTTCTTCTCATCGATATCTATACACCCATGAAGTTTCATTTCGTAATCTTATATAGTTTCTGAGATATAACTCTGAGAAGTTTGTGACAGATGGACTGATTGACATGCGTGTGATAATTAGCCCTTTGAGNTTTGGGAAACATCAACTTTCAGCTGTTGATCATACAACTCACCTGTCCAGAGTTTACTGGAAAATTACCGGGGCTGTATTTGAGAAACAAACTATGTTTTAAATTTTAAATTACTTGGAATTTTAATGTACGTTTTTAAAAGCTTTGGCACTGAGATGTTGACCTTGCACATGATCGGACCCAGTTTACTGGCAAAAACATTCTGACCAAGTTTTATAAAGATTCAGTCATAAATGTGGCTTTTAGAGTGGTTAAACAATTTTCTAACATTTGACCTGGTGACTTAGTTTTCGGATGCATGTTCCCCTTATTCAAAATCGGTAAAAAAAATCATTGAAATAGTGGACCTCACCCTGTCTGATACGGAAGTCAATGGTCTGGTATATCTTGGCCGAGGGTTGAGCAGTGGGGTCAAAGCCGAATTTGTTCCATTGGCCGCGCCATGGGCCGTCCAACCAATAGAAACACAGAGCTGGCAGAAACACCTGCAATTACAGAAATACCTGCATTCTAAGAAATATTCGCAATTTAGTAATTGTTATGCTCCAGCAGTAATCTCATATTGTCTCATTCCAAATTTGGATAAACATAACTATGTTTGGGAATATAAGAATTTAATGATGTAAAACTATGTTTGGGAATATAACAATTTAATGATGCAATGATTTTTATAACAGTATTTTATGAGTTTCGTGTTATAAGTGCGTGCTTTAATTGATCTTCAAAAAGGAGAAATAAAAGGGATTTATCAGCCCAGTGTCTGTGGTACTTATTGGCACATTATTAAATGCCTGTGAAATACAACATGTGTTCCACAGATAAATGTCACTGAATTTTCAAACCAATTTACCAGACCTATAGGTCATTGAGGCATAGTGGATTTGGTGTCCGTCTAGCGACTAGGAGGTAATGGGTTCTATCCCGACTGTGGGAGCATTCTTTCAATCTCCCCGAAAGACACCAAGTAGTGGTTCTACCCAGGAAACAGACTTAAGAGAGTTTCTATAAGCAGTAGGCTTTCAATGCAATTGAGCTAAAGTAAATAGTGTTCAAACTAAAAAAAAAACAACATTTACCTTCAGTTTAACCAGGCTGACTCCTGTCACGTGCTCCAGCTCCACTTTCAACCACAATGGCTTCTCCTCAAAAAGCTAAAATACACATTTCATTCTTACAAATGAAGGAATATAGGGCTAAATTCATGTGCATAAAGCGGCATCCAAGATAAGCCTGTGCAGTCTGCAAAGGCTAATCAGGGCTAACACTTTCTGCTTTCATGGTAGTTTTTGTTTAAAGGATGTTTCTTTTTAGCAAAAATAATGTTTAAGAAAATCCTGACATGCTATGTTAAGGTTAAGGAATTTCTGTTTGCATTATTTGTGGGAAGTTATGGGAAATAACATATCAAACAACAACCAAGTTTGTTGCACATTGCAAACATCTCTATACTATTATGAACAATAATTTGTGATCTTGATTTTAATGTTTGGCCATTCGTTTGCAGTTGAGTTTATGTATATAGGATCATCATGACTCTTTTGACCTTTACATGTGGCACTGACCTTGAACTGGTGTCACAGACTGTCTCAATGACCCATCTGAGAAAGTCTCAAGAAAATCCATTAAACGGTATAATAGATGAAATTTAAAAGTCATGCTCAAATATTTGTCTATAAAATTTAAGTAGGACCTTTAGATAAAATGAATGACAGACTTATGCCTTCTTAACATCATATCAATGACCTTAACCTTTGAACCAGGTTCCATGAAATGAGTTAATTATGGAGCGGAAAAAAAATCTTACAGACAAATGAAGAGACTGGTGATGGACATTCCAAGAACCTGCCTCCTGTATGATGTAG
This sequence comes from Dreissena rostriformis, assembly GCA_007657795.1. Lineage (NCBI taxonomy): Eukaryota > Metazoa > Mollusca > Bivalvia > Myida > Dreissenidae > Dreissena > Dreissena rostriformis. The sequence continues at coordinate 8,393 of VMBQ01006456.1, read as the reverse complement.
AGAGATTAATAATGTGATTTAGTGAACCCTTAGACTCATCTGTTAAAAGGTCTGATATACTGAACTTTGGATATCTCAAATTGATTTGTCACCAACAAGACAAGACCTCAAGATCAAACTTAGCACTCAGAAACACATTTTGACCCATTTGTTCACCCTTAGCAAATCAAATTAGATTTTCCCTTTGAGCGCTGGAACCGGATTTTGAAGGCCTTTGCAAACAGTTTAGATCCAGATGAGACGCCACAGAACGTGGCGTCTCATCAGGATTCAAACTGTTTGCTGTTCTGATAGTATTCTTTGAAAAAAAATCAAAGAAAATGCTCATATTAGAAATTCAGCAGACGACATTTTAGCAGACGACAAATTTCCCAGCATGCAAAGGGTTAAAGACTTATTTTAATAGATTCATGTTTTGAAAGCTTTCATTTCCAACCATTAGAAACTGATGAGCAGCAAATAGCATAAAACCTGAACAGACTGAGAGTAACTCACAGGCTGTTCTGGTTTTATGCTGTTGCACACGCCATTTTCACTTTGCTTCTGAGTGGGAAAGCATTAAAAGTGCATATCCACAACTCTACCTGTGTTATCCTCACACCCTACTCTACCTGTGTTATCCTCACACCCGCCTCGCGGTCGATCAACAACTCTACCTGTGTTATCCTCACACCCGCCTCGCGGTCGACGTATTCAGACTTAATTTTCTCCACTGCCTCTGGCACCGGCTTTGTGGGTACGCTCTCGCCAAAATTAACAAACACCGTGAATATTGTCCGACGCTGGCGCACTGCAACATGATATTCATCAATCAAATCTTAGACTAAAGTCTAAGAATAAAGAATATTCTTTAAATCAGATTATTCAATAATTGATTTAGTTTTTAGAAAAAAACTTCTACCAAGGAAACAGACCCGAGCATCATTAACTGCCTCCATGTACATCAATCTTCATGCATAACATTCTGTTAAGGACATTATCACCAGTGGTAGGCTGTATACATTCAAATGCTGGATGTATTTTTCTTGGTTCTAAGTCTATTCTTTATTCTTAACCCTTTGAGCGCTGGAACCGAATTTTAAAGGCCTTTGCAAACAGTTTGGATCCAGAGGAGACGCCACAGAACGTGGCGTCTCATCAGGATCCAAACTGTTTGCTATTCTGATAGTGGTCTTTAAAAAAAGTGAAGAAAATGCTTATTTTAGAAATTCAGCAGACGACATTTTAGCAGACGACAAATATCCCAGCATGCAAAGGGTTAAGTCTAAGAATGGGTTGATGAATATGGGTCCTAGATGACTGTTGCTAAATCATAAAATGGAACCGCATTCATCACAAATAATGGATGCCAAAATTATTAGTAAATTTATCAAAGAAAAATTAGTATTCAATTAAATTATATCGTGATCTTAATTTAAGTAATTAGACTTTGGTATGTCACTCTCAAAAGATTCTGATTTGTTAATAATTACAACTTATTTCATTTTCACGTAAACACTGTATTCTGCATTGACAATCCCATCATGTGACCTGTTTTTCAATTCTAATTTATGATGTTTTATTCAAATTAGGCGTAATTTTTATCACTGTGAAAACACCTATGAAATACATGTACTTAAAATTCATTTCTTAAATAAACATGGTCACTATGGTCCAGGGCAATTTTTCTCTTACAGTTAAATTACCTTTATATTATATAAAAAAATCAGAATGTTTTTATCTATTATATATATATAATTAAGGTCCCTGACCCAACATACAACATAAAATCAAACCATATAATAAAACGAATTGCAGTCTATCAATAAATTATTGTCCATAATAAACATTGAAATTTTATTATTTTATGTTTATTATGCACAATAATTTATTGATAGACAAACTTTTGTAATTATATAGTTTGATTTTTTGTTGCATTTTGGAATTTGCATGAAGCTGTTTTATTTTATTCATTATTCTATATAAGATTCAATAGTATCTTGTTCAACCCTTCTTATGTAAAAAGAATCTAATTTTTTATTTAGGAAAAACATCATCAGACTTAAATTTCTGTTATATAACTGATATGGTTGACTACACACAATTTTATAAAGGAATCAATATAAATTTCACTGTTTAACAGTGAATACAAATACAAATGAAGTTTTTCTGCATATTTTGAACACTCAAGAAACATGAAGCTCTGAGCAGAATCATACAATTGATTTCTGTTTGCCTATGTTCGGTTTCTTACTGGCACACAGGGTCGGGTTTAATCTTGCTATTCTTTAAAATTCGGTATTTTCAATTATATTTATAGACACATGCCATAATAATAAACTCTTTACAAACTTACTTTAATATGTGATAAACCAACCAACTTGCATTCACACACCAATATGTGNACTCCCATGTAACAATGCTACTCCGTATACTAGACTTTTAGAATGCTAGTTTTACGTAACACATTTATTTTTTCTAAACACCGATTTGTTTTGTTTACTTTGATATCATTATTTCGGATGGCTTTTCTGGACGAAATGTGGATGATTTTTTTTAGAATATTCGTACCGGTATGATGAAAATCGTATCGCAATACAATATGCGGATTGCGTATTGCGATATATACCGATATACCGGTATATTGTTGCAGCACTAGTCAGGAGCTACATGTACGCTGTCCGCTTTATAGTCAGCAAGGTTTTGTGGTCTCATTAGCGGAAAGGGTAGCTCCAGACAAGACTGAACGGATGCGTAGACTAGACTAAAGCTACCTGGTCCCATATGACATAAGACCCATTTTCGAATGATGCAGGTCTTATCTAATAAATAGATATCAACAATATTTGTCCACCACACCTGTCCCAATATAGTGATCTGGCCTGTTATCATCCGGGTTCTTGTAATGAGGAGTTCTGTGTATGATTGGAGCACGGAAACTGAAGTCCACTGGACGGTCCACTCTGAAAAAATATACACTTGTTAATTATGTTATGGAAAACTGGGCATAATGGGCTAGTATCATTAACGTACTTCAGTGAATATACTGACTCAACTTTAAGTTTTTCCACAATTTTGAGAGTTTGAGCATGAATGTGTGAGTTTGCCTATAGCCTATGGCTGAGATTTGAGATTTTTCATGAGCTGACAAACTTTCTCAAAGGTTTATAATACTGGGCCAATGTCACAATAATGTACAAAAAGTGTGGTCCCTGATTAGTCGATGCAGTCCAAAAGGCTGATCCGGTATTGCACTTTCTGTAAACAAAGGATTTTTGTTTAGAAGAATATACAGGGTTGTGTTTTAAGAACAACCTCAGGAGAGGAAAATGCCCTACCCCCATTACAAGCAAAAGAGCTGAAAAGAAAACAAGAGGGCCATTGCCCTAAGGCGCTCACCTGAGAGCCAAAGGAACTAGACTATTCTGAAAAAATGCATGCTGATTCATGAAGATTGGACCAAAAAAGTGACTTTAAACATGTTTTTTTATAATTGACCTAGTGACATAGTTGTTGAGCTCATATGACCTTGTTTCAATTTCTGCCAAGATTTCATTGGGACAAATGTTCTGACCAAGTTTCATGAAGATTAACCAATAAATGTGGCTAATATAGCATCAACAAGTTTTCACTATAGCCATATAAGGAAAACTGCCACGCCCCCCAGCAGCCATGTTTTTCAATAAACCATAACCATTTTCAAACTCAGCCGAGCTATTGTTAGAACAAATGTTCTGATTCAGTTTCATAAAGATTGGATAATAAATGTGACTTCTAGAGTGTTAACAAGGTTTTACTATACACTAAAGCCATATAAGGAAAACTGCCACGCCCCCTGGCGGCCATGTTTTTCATTCAACTGGAACCATTTTCGAACTCGTCCAAGATATTATTGGGACACATGTTCTGACCAAGTTTCATGAAGATTGGACTAAAAATGTGACTTCTAGAGTGTTAACAAGGTTTTACTATAGCCATATAAGGAAAACTGCCCCGCCCCCTGGCAGCCATGTTTTTCAACAGACCAGAACCATTTTCAAACTCATCCAAGATATCGTTAGAACAAATGTTCTGACTAAGTTTCATGAAGATTGGACAATAAATGTGACTTCTAGAGTGTTAACAAGGTTTTACTATACACTAAAGCCATATAAGGAAAACTGCCACGCCCCCTGGCGGCCATGTTTTTCATTCAACTGGAACCATTTTCGAACTCGTCCAAGATATTATTGGGACACATGTTCTGACCAAGTTTCATGAAGATTGGACTAAAAATGTGACTTCTAGAGTGTTAACAAGGTTTTACTATAGCCATATAAGGAAAACTGCCCCGCCCCCTGGCGGCCATGTTTTTCAACAGACCAGAACCATTTTCAAACTCATCCGAGATATCGTTAGAACAAATGTTCTGACTAAGTTTCATGAAGATTGGACAATAAATGTGACTTCTAGAGTGTTAACAAGGTTTTACTATACACTAAAGCCATATAAGGAAAACTGCCACGCCCCCTGGCGGCCATGTTTTTCATTCAACTGGAACCATTTTCGAACTCGTCCAAGATATTATTGGGACACATGTTCTGACCAAGTTTCATGAAGATTGGACTAAAAATGTGACTTCTAGAGTGTTAACAAGGTTTTACTATAGCCATATAAGGAAAACTGCCCCGCCCCCTGGCAGCCATGTTTTTCAACAGACCAGAACCATTTTCAAACTCATCCGAGATATCGTTAGAACAAATGTTCTGACTAAGTTTCATGAAGATTGGACAATAAAGGTGACTTCTAGAGTGTTAACAAGGTTTTACTATACACTAAAGCCATATAAGGAAAACTGCCACGCCCCCTGGCGGCCATGTTTTTCATTCAACTGGAACCATTTTCGAACTTGTCCAAGATATTATTGGGACACATGTTCTGACCAAGTTTCATGAAGATTGGATTAAAAATGTGACTTCTAGAGTGTTAACAAGGTTTTACTATAGCCATATAAGGAAAACTGCCCCGCCCCCTGGCAGCCATGTTTTTCAACAGACCAGAACCATTTTCAAACTCATCCAAGATATCATTAGAACAAAGGTTCTGACAAAGTTTCATGAAGATTGGATAATAAATGTGACTTCTAGAGTGTTAACAAAGTTTTACTATAGCCATATAAGGAAAACTGCCCTGCCCCCTGGCGGCCATATTTTTCATCAAACCGGAACCATTTTCAAGCTTGTCCAAGATATTATTGGGACACATGTTCTGACCAAGTTTCATGAAGATTATACTAAAATTGTGACTTCTAGAGTGTTAACAAGGTTTAACTACAGCCATATAAGGAAAACTGCAACGCCCCCTGGCAGCCATGTTTTTCAACCAACCGGAACAATTTTCAAACTCGTCCAAGATATCATTAGAACAAATGTTCTGACTAAGTTTCATGAACATTGGACAATAAATGTGTCTTCTAGAGTGTTTACAAGGTTTTAAAATAGCCATATTAGGAAAACTGCCCCGCCCCCTAGCGGCCATGTTTTTCATCCAACCGGAACCATTTTTTACCTTGTCCAAGATTTTATTGGGACACATGTTCCGATAAAGTTTCACCAAGATTGGACTAAAAATGTGACTTCTAGAGTGTTAACAAGGTTTTACTATAGCCATATAAGGAAAACTGCCACGCCCCCTGGCAGCCATGTTTTTCAACCAACCGGAACCATTTTTGAACTCGTCCAAGATATTATTGGGACACATGTTCTGACCAAGTTTCATGAAGATTGGACAATAAATGTGACCTCTTGTGTGTAAACAAGGTAAATGTTGACGCCGCACCACACACGATGGACAAAAGGCGATCACAATAGCTCACCATGAGCACGTTGTGCTCAGGTGAGCTAAAAATGTTAAACCTTAGTCTGATTATTAGTTAAAACAAGAGATGTGTTTGTCAGAAACACAATGCCCCCTAATGCGCCGCTTTGATTATTATTTTTATTACCTTTGACCTTCAAGGATGACCTTGACCTTTCACACCTCAAAATGTGTAGCTCCATGAGATACACATGCATGCCAAGTATCAAGATGCTGTCATCAATAATGCAAAAGTTATGACAAAACTTAAAGATAGGTTAAAGTTTTGGACCGACAGACAGAATGACAGACAGATGTGGACAGACAGACAGGCCAAAAACAATATAACCCTTTTTTTTAAAGGGGGGCATAAAAATACCCTATCCACCACCAAAAATTGCTACAAAAGGCTTTTTAACTGATCGTGGTAGGGTAGAGGGTACTTTATAACATATGAAAGTTTACCTAAATTGGCCCTACACAAAGTTTAGTTGTTCAGATGGCAAAAAAGATGACCACCAAAACCTATTAATTATGATAACTATGTAACTACATGCATCCACTAAAATTTGATGATTTGGGTATCTATACTTTGGTTTCAGGGGCAAATAACACATTTAGATCATCAGGATCAGGATAAGTCAAGATACCTTCTGTAGCAATATTTTTGGAGCGGGTCAAAATGCATATTGACCTGACTACCTTGAGAATGTCATGGGTGGAATGTACAAGGGCACGTCAGTTGAGAAATACTTCTTGCGAGACACAAGGTGGTCAATAACAACTTTCTCGTAGATACTTTCATACTCTCCTGATGCTGTGAATTTCATGGGCAAATACTGGAAATCTGTCATGGCTGAAAAAAATATGGGAACATTTAATTTGAAAAATTAGAAAAACCGGAATCCACATATTTTATAGTCTTATATAATTGCAGTTTGTAGCAAGAAATTTTGTATCTTCACATTTTTGACATACCAGACAAGCATAATTTCTGTGAGATTGTTAACAATTAGACAATTTCAAAATTCAAAAGTATGTGAACATTATATTCGTTGTTAATTATTAATATAACTTCCCAAAACTGTTTTGGGAGCAATTAATTAAATGAGAAATGAAAATAAATGTCAGTCATGATAACAATTTTAAGAGAACTTAACAAAATGTTTGTAAGGTGATTTAATAAAATTAACATCTATGTTTTTACAGGTATGCATTATGTATACATTAAAAATCACTTCACAACAAAAAAGTTAGACATTTGATAATGTTAAATTCCAAATTAAGTGGGTATAAAACCCATTCTTCTAGCAATTACCGGTACAAAAAATCCAAAATAAAGAAAGAAATCATCTAAATATATTTATACACACATGTGAATTTGTAGGTGACATTGATAATGCCGAACACTTCAATACGGTAATCTTCCCTGCCATCAGACTTCCTGCGTCTCTTTACTACCTTCATCAGCAAGTTGGATACATTGGACCTGGGAAGAACATAATGTTTTATGATTACAAATGACAACTTTTTTCTATTATATTTATTCAAGATTGCTGTGATGTAGTGGATATGGTGTCCGTCTAGCTACTGGGAGGGCATGGGTTTGATCCCATCTGCGGGAGCCTTCTAAGATCTCCTTCAAGGACACCAAGTACTGGTTCTTTACAGGAAATGGACTCAAGAGAGTTTAAATAAGCCTTAGGCTTTCGATGCACTTGAGCATAAATAAATGGGTTTCAACTAACCGCATTGTTCTATGATCACAAGAGCAAACTATATTCTACCTAAACAAATCCATTTTCTGTTTCTTTTGGTCAGCTTCCACCATTTTGCTTTGTGTTTAATATACAATTTGATCAATAGTAAAAAACTATTTTTTACAGTAACACGTTACAGTAACTTACTGTTTTCATTTAAAGCAACTCCTACCATTTATTTTTACATTTAATGTAGATTTAATTGGACTATTTAAGCCCTATAAATGAAAGGGATTTAAATACCCTCATAAAAATCCACTTTAGGCGGAAAGAGTCGACCCTGATTAGCCTGTGCACACTGCACAGGCTAATGTGAGATAACACTTAACGCACATGCATTTAACCCTTTGAGTGCTTGAACCGGATTTTGAAGGTTTTTGCAAACAGTTTGGATCCAGATGAGACGCCACAGAACGTGTCGTCTCATCAGGATCCAAACTGTTTGCTATTCTGATAGTATTCTTTGAAAAAAATCGAAGAAAATGATAATTTTAGAAATTCAGCAGATGACATTTTAGCAGACGACAAATTACCCAGCATGCAAAGGGTTAACCTCCTTTTCAGAGCGTGGCTAAATTGCACCAACCTGTCCCCATATGTGGGTTTGCTGTAAATATCGTCTGGCCGCCATCTCAAAGGCATTCTTTTAACAGGATCATTGAAGATCTAAATATAAGATTTTTGAAAAATTCAAAATTAATAAATTGTTTTTTTGGTGATGTATATTTTACATAAATGTGACAGATTAAAAAAAAAGTGTTAATGCAGCTGTCATTTCATATTTTCTTGGTTTAAGATTCAGGCCTTTTTCTGCCTATC
>VMBQ01006455.1:34332-60116 GCA_007657795.1 Dreissena rostriformis | reverse complement strand
TGGCAAACCTGTAATGACGTTAGCTGTGGCAATAGCGAGCCTATATATAGTATTAACAGAATAAAACAAGATGGAACAAGTATTTCCCTTTTTGAGAATTTATAAGTTCTAACTCTATGTAACTTTATGTCCATTAAAAAAAATGTTGTAACGATTTCAAAAGAAAACAAAATTGACAAGAAAGTATTTATTAAACGTTGACTCTCAAGTTATTCACTGCATGTCCTTTATACATGCAAACCTGTTCTATTTTTATACAATGGGGTTGAAGATAAAACAGTTAACATTTTATGAAAATCAGTAAGATCTTTTTCAGATTCCCTGTTATAAAAACATATGCTGTTTGTGTCATGATTGGTTATACATATTGTGTCTTGAATATTACTTTTCCAGTAAATTTGACCAAACTTCAAAACAGATTGAACGCTACGTCAACATAAGGTAATGGTTTAACACAAGTCAAGTCAATAAGTATTATATGAAAGACGGTAATGGACACTAGCGAACAGACTAGAACAGATACTACTGGTACCATACAATGCCACTTTGCTTCTTGATATCGCTCATATCATCTCATATCCACTTACCTATTAGCCATTAGTTGACATTGACTGCGACGTTGATTTCAATTTTATCAAATAAAACGCTATATTGTGTTAGAACTCCCATACAATTACATAATCTATGTTAAACACTGCTTGATATCTCTATCGGCAGGTCAGTTTTCTAATGTACAGGATTGGGATTCCATTACATATTCAAGTATGCATTGACGTGTCGTATGTGCAAGTATTAACCACACACAGCACACCTGAGTCGTGTCATGCGAAAATGTCATATGCGGCCAGGGTAGCTTTAAACCAGACAGTATATTCGCGAAGTCTCGTTAGAACAGGAGCTACCTTTTCTTCTAAACAGACAACGAAACCTTGTGTAACTTTATAGAGCGCAGAGTAGCTCCAGGCCAGCCTGTGCAGTCGGATATGACACACGAACCATTTTCGCATGAAACGGCACATATTGTTGTGGACGAATGGAAACAAACCGTTATTTGTTGAGTGTTTTGGTAGTCTTTTGTAAAAAACGAATACTCTTTGTCAGCAGTTTATACCCAAATGATATAATGATGAGCGCTTTATCTATGATTTTGACAATGATGGCGGACATATTTTAGGCATGTGTAGCTTATCACACATTATATGGCACATGCGTTTGGGGCTCGTATTGGCACATCTTAGACAGTATCGGATTATACATTATTTAATAATATTTTTCTGTACGCGCTCACTTGTTTTCGGAATTTTCAGCACCTTAATTGAACTTGTATGACAAAACTACTGTTCGTCGCCGTGTCTGCTTGTTTTATTTTCAGTTGTTCGCCAGAAGGTTAGTGGCGTATCATATTATATATTTATTGCGGATTGAGCTGAATTTGGACTTTATTAATATCAGCTGAACAGGCTCATCTATTGCATTAACTTACGTTTTGGGATGAAAAACCGTTTATTCACTTTCTCCGTATTTGTATAATTAATCAATAATAGACAGGTGCATTGCAAATAAGAAACCACCTGTAAAGGAGGAGAGCAATTTAGTGTATGACAACTCGTTATGTTTTAATTGAAAATTTTTATGTTGTAGTCAATTATACCTTCAATGAAATGTGACGTTAAATACTGAAAGATTCATGAAGTTTGAAACTGACTTGTTTTTCTCATTTTAGTAAATAAGCATAAAGCCACATTAGTACGTTTGAAATATNCCAAAACCTTCGAACGGGCGTATCTTGTGACAGTTTGGCACTCTTGTTAGATATGATGAGATCTCTGTTTTATTCTTGTTTAAAGAGGTGTATCAATTATATTAATATAACATATCTTTAAATTTGTTGGGTCTAAAGTCTATTACTAGTATATAGTTACACTAGTTAAATGAATTCAGTATATACCAAGTTTTTCTTACAAGTTTCGAAATATTTAATAAATATATTAAAGATTGTGTATTTATTTAAAACTAATACTCTTGTGGTGAATGAGTGTTGGAAACTTGCGGAGAGTGTGTTTAAATATAATTATGACTTTTTCTGAGAGATTATCGTACTGTGTGATGTATTAGAACCTTGAAGAAAGTTGCACAGTTAATGTTTACGTTGTGTTAGTCAAAAATTATACCTTCAATGAAATTTGACGTTAATGACTAAAAGGTTCATGAAGTTTGAAACTGACTTGTTTTTTCTCATTTTAATAAATAAGCATAAAGCCACATTAGTACTTTTGAAATATTCCTGACAAGAAAACGGAACAGCCGGCGCACAACAGTATTCCACCAAGCAGACTTGTAAGCCAACGTCGCCTACCGGGTCGGTTTTGCAAATGGTAATTTGAACAGATTGCCCAGTATTGTGTTTCATAAATAAGTATCGCTTACATTTCTAGATTTTCCAGTTAAGTGTCTTGTAAATTCTTAAGTTTGCATGTAACCTACCAAGTCCAGTTTTGCTAATAAGTGTTGCTTATAAGTGTTGGTATGTAAGTGGGCATACATTATTTGTGCAAGTTTAGATATTGTAAAACAAAATGCATTAGTTAAAAACAAATCCATGCATGTAACCATGGCTTAATTAATAATTTTTAGACAAATAAACTATGAAGTATCTATTTATTTTCTGAAATCATTAAATTGACATTTTGTCGTTTACAATTGTATTTGCAAGCCGTATTCTAATATGTTTAAGGAGCAATTACCGCTTTATTTGAGCAATATATTTAAAAGAAGATGTTTACAATTCTAAATCCATAAATTGGTATGCATGTTTCATTTATCGGAAATATCAAAATCAAATTTAATCATTCTTTATCTAAATTTATAAGTTTATTTTTGTTGTACAGTAACAACATTTAAGACAGGCACCACAACTATTTGAAGTTGTCTGTTTTATGCAATATATATATATAACTGTTTTATTAAGATTATTTGATCAACAATTTTGTGTTATTTCAAATGTTTTGTTTGTGCATCAAGTAAATATGTTTAAATTTACTACGAATTCTGAACATGTTCTATTGTCTCTGTTCATTATTTCTATTTTCATCAATTTAGGTAATGAAACAAGGGAAAAACTCGCATTAACAGTGAATTTTAGATTTTACATAGTTTCTCCCCTTTGACTACAATGTAATTCATTATACTTATTACAATTTATTTGCGTTTAGCACTTATGTAGTAATTGTAATTAGAGGTTCGATTGTTTTTATACGCCCGTATAAAATACGGGACGTATTATGTGAAACCCCTTGGCGGCGGGCGGCGGGCGGAAGGCATCACTTTGTCCGGACTCTAATTCAAATTGTATTCATCCGATCTTCACCAAACTTGGTCAGCAGTTGCATCTAGTTGATATCTAGGCCAAGTTCGAATATGGGTCATGCCGGNCTTGAAAGAAACGTAATTCAATCCAGGTTCGACCTATTTATTTGTACGTTAAAGCAATAATAACAACAACAATAGTAGTGACGTCTATACTGACGTTACAGTTCGCGCAGCGACGTCATGCGACGTCGCGCCAAATTACGACATTCTCGGGGCCGCGCAAAGAAAGCAAAGTGAATACATACATAATATTAACATAACATAAACACTATTTTATAATACAAGTCAATGTTGATTAGAAATCACACCACACTATTCAATGTCTATCGTATTACACTATTTTCACTGAGTATTGTTTGTCAACTCGCTCACTTCGAGTGGATATAGTTTTGTTATAGGTCTATTTGTGGACAGACCATTGCTTGTGCGCACACGTGCAGCGCGAATAAGTCCATCATTTCCGGTCAACACGTCAGTCACTACAGCTATTTTCCAATCACATCTCGATGTCTCGTCATGTATCTGGACGACATCACCGACCCGAATCGTCTGGGCGTTGGTTCCGGATACACGATGTCGCTCACGAAGGGCTGTCAGGTACTCTTTCTTCCAGCGACCCCAGAACTGCTGGATGATGTGCGCTCTCTTCTTAGCCATAGCGTGTATAGTGTCATGGCTCGCTGGTGTCCATAGTCCATCAGTGACGCAAGAAGTCTCACCATGCGAAAGTGACGTAATGCGACGACCGTAAAGTAGATGTGCAGGCGTCAAAGGAACCGGATCATCGATTGCGGAAGACGTGTGTGACAAAGGACGATCATTAATGACAGCCTCGATTTCCGTAATGATCGTCTGTAATAACTCGAGGTTGATGTAGGCACGTCCGAGTATCTTCTTTAGGGTTGTCTTAGTAAGTCCAATAAGACGCTCCCACCACCCACCGTACCAAGGGGCTCTCTGGGGAATGAATCGCCATTCGACTCCTAGGTTGCTCAGTGTGTCTTGAACTGAGGTTGAATATCTTAGATTCATTAGCTCTCTAGAAGCTGCGATGAATGTTGTGGCGTTGTCAGAAATCATAATTTTAGGCAAAGACTTCCGACTTGTAAATCTTCTAAACGCTTGAAGAAATGATTCTGTTGACAGACTGGTAACAACTTCTAGGTGAACAGCCCTCGTTGCAGCACATGTAAACAGACATATGTAGGCCTTCATGTCACTTCCGGTAGTCTGTTTAATGTGAAGAGCGCCAGTGAAATCCACTCCTGTCACTGTAAATGGCGCCGAATCTTGAACTCTTGCCTTCGGTAATGGGGGTGGGTCTGGGGCCACATATGGTCTCCCGGAAAAGCGGCGGCATGTGACGCACTGGCGAAGGATGCGCTTGTACGCACGGACGGATCGCGGGAACCCAGAACTTCTGTCGTAAATGGCTAACTATAGCATTCACTCCTGCATGAAGATGGCGGGCGTGTGTGTCCTTGATTTTGAGTCGAGTGAGCACGTGCTTCTTAGGAAACCGGAAGGGAAATTTGGCGTCTTCGTCAACTGGCGCATTGTGTATTCTCCATCGACATCGAAGAATCCCACGATCATCTAGAAATAAACTGAGTTGTTTTACTAGTGGTAATTTACTTTGTCCGGAATGTAGGCTAGCAATTTCATTTCGAAACTCCATTTCTTGACAATGCTTAATCAATAGGGTTTCAGCCTTGTATACATTCTGTGCTGACAAACCACTGCATGCGTTCTGTTCAAGTTCTCGTCTTCATCTTTCTAGGAACTTCAGTACAAATGCTGTCACACGAAATAACTTTTTGTATGAACTGTATCTCGTTATGTCAATCACATTCAAAATGTTTGAGTTCAATATTTCACTTCTTTGTTGCGTTGGCATAGGATCGTTCATTACTGTGTTAACATGCGTATTGCTAGGAATCCATGTCGGCCAACGACCTCTATCACTAAGCCATCGAGGACCTTCTTGCCACAACCTGTTGTGTAAAAGGTTTTCAGCACATATCCCGCGTGTCAAGAGGTCAGCAGGGTTGTCTTTCGTAGGGCAATATCTCCATTCATTAGGTTTAGTCAGTTGTTTAAGTTCACACACTCGAATTGCGACAAATCGTTTCAGCACCTTTGTACTTGATAACCATTGAAGAACAATTTGGCTATCGGACCAGTACGTTATCTTGTCCGCCATCACTGCCTGCTGAACATGTGCAGCTAACTTTGCCCCTACTAAGGCAGCCATCAGTTCCAATTGTGGTAATGTCAACGATTTCAGCGGTGCAACGCGGTGTTTCGCCATCACTAGGCATGTACTTGTCCCATTGGATACGTATGTTGCCGCATCATATGACTTCATGCTAGCGTCAACAAAAACATGAAGCTCTTTTGGTGACTTCATTTCTTTGCCATCATCCGTGCTGAATAGGAACTGGCGTTTGACTGTCATCTCCGTTGCTGTGTTGAGATCAGCAGCAATGTTGGACCACGATGTTTGAATAGCAGATGGCAGAGGCGTATCCCAATCATAGTTCCCTTTCCAAATATCCTGCATCAGAATCTTAGCCCTCACTGTAACCGGACTGAGTAGGCCAAGAGGATCGTAGATCTGAGACGAAAACTTCAGTATCATTCTTTTCGTGACCTCAGGTACTTCTGGAATGTTCCTTATGACAAACTGCATTGTATCACTTTCCGTCTTCCACCGTAGACCGAGAACCTTGGTGACGTCTTCTTCATTTAGGACGTTTTCCCGTAAAGCTACTTTCTGAAGTGCTTCGCTGTTTGACGACCACGATTTAAGGTATACGCCAGCTTTTGACTTCAAAGTTCTAGATTCATGAAAATACTTCAACACTTCCGTTTCAGACTCAAAACTCGAAATGACATTATCGACGTAAAGATCACGCTCAATCTCGTTTACAGCGTTACAGTCTTTGTTCTGGCGTAGGTGTTTTAAAAGTGTGGCGTTCAAAATGAAAAGTGAACAGGTCGCGCCGAACAACACAGCTTTGAAGCGATACACTACGACTTTACCCTGTGTATCGTAAGGATCTTCGAACCAAAGAAATCTGGTCATGTCTCGGTCATTTTCCTTTTCTATATCTGTAGTAACGGCATACTTTTGCATTCGAAATCGTACAAGCAGCGTTGTCAAGTCATTCAGTTGAGGCGGGGTTGACTCCAAGCAATCATTTAGACTAGGGTGACTTGCAGACTTTCGGCAGCTACAGTCATAGAACAGGGGTTGTAGATGAGTCTTTCCGTACTGGATGGTGTGGAATGTAGTGGAATGTAGTGGACCGTTTGAGACGAGGACTCCTTGTCGACACAAACTTTCTCTATAAAACCACGTCTTTTCTGTTCCTTGATAACTTCATGATACTGTTGAAGCATGTCTGGTTCACGACGGAGTCTATGAATAGTGCCCATTGTCCGCTTCAAGGCGATTTCAAAGTTCGTGGGTAATGGTGCGTGGTCTTGTTTCCATGGTAATTTGACTTCATAACGTCCGTCACGAAATGCAATGTACCTGTCTTGATACTGTTGTATGTAGTCCAGCTCTTTCTTGTCCTGACCATCTGACGTGACACCCATGCTTTCAAGTTTTCAAAATCGTTCAAGTATTGAATCGTTCGGCGGGCGGGTTGCGATCACGTTCATCATGTGACTCTCGCCTGTGGTTTTTGATGTAATCCCCGTATGAACAGGACCCGACAGTAGGTAGCCTAGCTACGACTTCACAGCTGTAGGACCGTTACCGAGTATAACAGTGTCTTCAACCAAGTCCCAGTAGTGGTCTGCGCCAAAAAGAACAGCAATGTCTAGCATTGAATCGACTGAGACTTGTTGGGCTAATTTCAACCGTCGGAGATAGGGAAATGTGGCTGCAACTGACACGAGGCTTGTGTCGATGGGTTTTGCTATTGTTGGAACAACCAGGAAGCTCAGTGGGATCATTTCGTTGTCGTCTGTTTTCACGTAAATTGTACTGCGATCAACGTGTTGGACTCTTGTTGTGTTTCCACCGAATGACGCAATGTTAAACATTTCCGTACCATCAACCAGAAGTTGTAGTTGGTCTGCCAGCTGCTGTGTAATAAAAGACTTCTGAGAGCCCTCGTCGAAGAGGATAGCTGCATCGACGGCCGTCTCCTTGATACCTACAGTAGCAATTGCCGTCTTTAGAAGAACACCAGAGTGTGGGTATTTCATAGAAGAGTGGAAAACAGCAGCTTTCGGTCTCAAAGACGATGTTTCCGGTGTGCTTTCATGTGTAGTTTTGTCATCGCTGCTGGCGTTGCAGATACTCGTGTGGTGTTTCCGGTGACACTGCTGACAACGACCACGTGATCAGAGTAAAACTTGATGCTTACCGAGACAACTGTAACACAGCTTGTTCTTTTTCACTACACTTATATGCTCGGAAGGGCTGCAATACTTCGAACATTCTGTAGGTTTGTGTTTCTCGTGACAGAATGCACACGAAAATGTTTCTTTCTTCAAATTAAATGATTCGCTTTTGTCGAATTTAGCCTTCTTAGCGTGGTTCGTCCCGGTGTAGAATCACGCAGTTTTCAAGAACTGGGCGACTTCCGGATACGATGCACTTCCGGCTTCCATGATGTCGAGCTCTCTGTAGATAGCGCGGCGGAGATCGCACAGCTTCCAGTTAGTATCTCCTCGTTCTCGGGCCAGGTTTCGCTTAATGTCTGCCGGTAGCTTCTCTACTATAACCGGAACAAGCAGATCGCCATACGTGTACTGCTTTTGGCCGATGGATTCCAAGTTCCGGATGTGTGTCTCCATTTTGTCAAAGAAACTTCGAACACTCTGCAGATTGTAGAGAGGAGCCGGTAATTGGAGCAGTGCCTGCATAATTGCGTGGGTTATTTTGTGTTGCTGCCCATATCGTTCTTTCAGCAGTTCAATAGCCCGTTTGTAGTTAGCGTTTGGCAAAGCGAAACCGTCAATAGTTCTAGACGCGTCGCATTCCAACAGAGATTTCATGTAGCTAAACTACTGAATGTCCGATAGATTTGTATTTAAATGCACAGTTGTTCCAAACGAGTCNCTACTACTACTTCTACTACTACTACTACTACTACTACTACTACTACTACGACTTCTACTACTACTACTACTACTACTACTACTACTACTACTACTACTACTACTACTACTACTACTACTACTACTACTTCTACTACTACTACTACTACTACTTATACTACTACTACTACTACTACTACTACTACATCTTCTTCTACTACTACTATTGCTACTTCTACTGCCACTTGTCCTAATACTAATACTGCTTCTTATACCTATACTGCTGCTACTTCTACTACTACTACTTCTTCAACTGTTGCTGCTATTGCTTTTCAAACAATATTTGGTGACAAGAATCTTGTTTTCAATTTATTGCGTATGTATTTAAAAAACTCCTTACATTGATAAACATGTAAATATTTATCACAAATCTCACTGATAACCATGAGTGCTTGCCATAAATACATGTGTTACACGTAAGACTTTTATAAATAACAAGGCACAGTCAGTATATATATGTACGCTGTTTATGTGTTGAAACTTACCTTTGATATGGCTTGAGGGGAATCTGTGTGTGTGTGTCTGAAACATTGAATGTTTTCGTATTTTGTGTATACTACAGGTCTAGTTTAAATTTATACTTGTGCTTCTTTGTTCATGTTTAATGATTCTTTCTTGTTTACAATTTTAGTTCTTTTAAAATATAACACAGACTTCCTTTGAAAATTCAAAAAACGCTTTGATTCTTTATAGAAACAATAAAATATCACAAATATAAAAATTTCATTAAATTAAAACTGTTTAATGTCAGAGTGATGTTTCACAAGACAGCAACATTAGCAACAAAGTTTATATTATCAGACAATTTACAGATCGCCGTTGTCATTGTCGCCGTTACGTAGTGGATATGGTGTCCACCTACCAACCGGAAGGTTACATCATCTTTCTCCATTGTGGGAACGTTCTTGTGAACTTCCCCAGAGACTCTAAGTACTGGCTCTTCACAGGAAACAGACTTGATAGTGTTTCAATAAGCATTAGGCTTTCGATGCAATGATGCTAAAATATATAGGTTTAAACTAAATTAACAAATGAAAGTACCGGTATATGCTCACAGGGTTCCAGAGGTGCGTGGGGCAATTGACCAGCTGATGGGAATTGCGTAGGGTCTGATAGGTATTTACTAATTCTTGATAATATTGGAAATTTAGGATCCAGCGGGTAAATACTGTATCTGCGTAACATATCCAGATCACACCTGATAGTTGACACTGGGCACTTTATTTATTATAAGCGCATTTTTCTACATTCAATGTACTTAAACCAGTATGATCATTTCACAGCTAGGCCATCAACCTTTGTCTGAGGAAGGGCAGTTTGCTAACCTTCCCCACTGGCTTCCTTCCTGGATCAGCGTGTTGAACCAGAGGATACCACTGTTAACAAAGTAAACATGCTATTGATTGTTCTATCCCATCTAACCTTTCACGTGTTAATGCCCCCGGTAGGGTGGCAGATATCAGTCGCACTGTCCGTACATCCATCTGGCAGTCTGTTTCCAAAGTTGCTTCCTAAAGGCTTTCAGATAATGACCTGATTTTTGGCATATGAGTCTACCTACATGACTTAAAGATCAAGTTTGAATTTCTTTCCGATCCATTGATTTTTGATAAAGTAACGGGCCTTGGACTTAGGATTTTTTCTGAAATGACACTTTTTCGGATTTTTTATCCAAAACGATTTCAGATACTTACCTGATTTTTGGTTTTACAGTCTACCTGCATGTTTTTTCGGATTAAGGTTTACTTTCATTTTGGTCCATTGGTATTTTACAAAGTCAAGAGCCTTGGAAATGTTCTTACATAACAGTTCCCCGGACTTCTTTCCTAAACACCTTTAAAGTGCAGTAGTGAGCATTGTTATTCACAAACACGGATCTTGTCTTTATCTTACACTTAAAATCATCACTCTAAACTTATTTTGTGAACTTATTAATATACCCTTTCAAGCATGTCAATCATATCTAGATTAGACTCCATGTAGCATTAATAGCCAAAGGCTACGAACATTTCTAATTGCCTACTAAAATTGCTGAATATTATTTAAAATAAAGCAGATTTGTACCCTGTTTGAGGCAACTTTTTCCAAATAATATTCATTTTGGCTACCTTATTATCTCCCGACGAAGGCAGAGAGATATAGAGTTGGCGTTGTCCGACAGTCAGTCGGTCAGTCAGTCTGTCACACACTTTCCAATGCTTTTTCTCAGAAACTATAAAAGATATCAACATGAAACTTGTATAGATATTAATGAGGTAAAGTGCATGCACAAGAACCATAACCCTATACTTGCTTAAATAACTGTTATTGCCTTTTGTGTTTTGTTTTTGGACAGTATGACGTAGCTTTAAAGGGCTACATCTCAGATACCATAACATAGTTCAACATGAAACTATATTGGTGTATTAATATCAATGAGGAGAAGTATAATGCTTAAAAACCTTAACCCTACACTTTCTTAAATAAGAGTAATTTCCTTTTGTTGTTTTTTATGATGTAACTTTTCATGGCTATAACTCAGAGACGCAACAAGATTTCAACATGAAACTTCAAGGGTGTATAGATATAAATAAGGAGCATCACAAATGCATAACAACAATCAACCTGCTTTTATTTTTGTTTTAAAATGATACCGTATACATGTATCAAGGGCTTTGCACCCATTCATAAACAACTTTATTTGGCAGGGGATATCAATTCAACGAATGTGCTTGTATTTTTTAATCATCATGCTTAGATATTTTGTGTTTAGGAACAAACACCTTTATACAAAATAGCTTGCATATTTGAGTTGTGTTCTTACTAAGAGCACTTGGTAATGTTTGTAGTTTTGCAAAATATGCATTACCTTAAATGTGTTTTTAACTATGTTTTCGACTGTAAAAAGAAAATGGATTCATGTAAATAATATGTTCACTGCAAACCCATCCTTTAAAAAGGTTAGAGCCATGAAGGTTTGACTAAATATATTTCTCATTTATGGTATTCTTTTTTAAGACTGTTTGACTACATCACTGTACACTGACTCATCCCTGATCTAACTTGTTTGTTTGATGTGAAAATTTTCATGTCCTCTGGCTACTGGAAGGATTGCTATTTTGTCATGTATAATAAAATTGTTGTTTTATTCAAGTTTTAATTTTGTAGCCATTATGGAGATTTACATGTATGCATATTATTAATTAAGATGTTTTTTTCTGACTAAAAATGAAATCATACAAATTACATTCAAGACTTTGTCCACAATCAGCGTTGATTCTTGTAGTTAATGTATTACTTGTTAGGCAACGCATTTCCCTATTTAGTTATTTTCATTCATTTGCATGTAAAAAATGTAATCCTTTTTTTTCAAATTTTCAAATCAAGTTTAATCTTAATTAAAAACATATTATTTGACTCATTATAATTATAATATCAACTATGAATCATTCACATGAAAGTTTAGTTGTTAATACAAAAATATATACCAAAAATCAAGTACATATGTCGGCATAAACTTTCGTGTTTTTAATTTCAAAAATTGGCAATTTCGCGTACACATAAATTAATAAATGTCATATTTTGTCCGCGATAAATTGGATGGGGAAGTCACTATAAGAGGTGGGCCCTGTTTATCACATTCAAATTAAGTAACCAATTGTTATGACAAAACAACTTAATACTACTCAATTTGTTTTATTCTACGTATTAAATCACCAAAACTCTTTCAATCAGGTGGTTTTCACACATAGAAATTTACTGTCCTCGATTTGCCGTGTGTAGGCTGATTAAAACCAACAATACACATATTAGGCATGAAGGGTGTAAACAATTAGCCTAATCTTTACTTATCTACCTATGGTATAGCTTTACTGTATTTGCGTTCTACAGGGAACTTTAAGTGTCAGCTAAATACACAGTGTAATGCATTCTGCGAAGTGAACTATCAAGATTTCAATAGACGCGCAGGTAGAGTGTGCTTATATTGTTGGATAATAATGTTTTTAGTACCTGCGGTAATTTGGTATTAAAAAAATGAAACATTTCGAATGAGTGTTTGTCGAAACCTTAAATTTGTGAACTGGTATACTAAAAAATAAAAGAAACTGTTGCATGGATAATTTTTATGTTGAAGTATATTTTCTTTCTTTTTAGACATCACACACAGAAATGCATATGTTCTGTCATCACATGTTTTGAGACATTAACGGAAGAAATGAATATTTTTCTTTACATTAGTAATTCATTTTCATCTGTCTTCACTTTTAAGAAAATTCACTTAAATAAATCAATATGTTTACTATAACTTGTTTGACATTCCCCAAAACAAGCAGTTTCTTTCTGAATTTTTGGCATGTGATTTATCAACCAATTAAATGTATTTTCTTTAGGTCTTATTTTTTTACTTATCGTGTTTAAGTGCAGTATTTCTTTGTGACCTTTTGAAACATAAGACAAAATCTTGAAAAATGCATTGTCCTGCTTGCAGATCATGAGAATGCTTTCCATGCGTGCCATGTCTAATGCGGTTACTTCTGTACAGGAATCTGGCCCAACGACCAGTTTCTCCATTACGGCCTGGCTCTGGACCTGTACACGCATTTCACATCCCCGATCAGGCGACATGCTTATATCATTGTAAGTTCCTTTATGTATGGCTTGGAAACATAGACTTGACGATCAGCTATAGGCTTGACTGATTTCCATATCTGAGTGTACAAGTCTTTTGGTACTCAAGATACACCAGTAATAATGCATTTTTATTATCATTAAACTTGCAAACAAATTTGAGTATAAAGCATTAAACAAATGTAATTATGATATTTAGATCGCTGTTCGCTTACTTATGTAACGATCCGTCCCTTATATATATATAAATACGGCTAGCTCACCGGACGAAACGTACAGAATGGTTATAATGAATTTTCCTCGTGGCTACCTTGCCAAGTTGATTGGAAACAAACAAAAATAACAACAATATGTACACGATACTACACTACTCTGAACAGAAAAATTATAATCATCGAACCTATCTCCTCAAACTACAACCCTGATTTCTCTCTGATGAAACTCGACCAGGAACCCTCAAATTCGAACCTTTTACCATGAAAACTGTTAGTATGAACTGACATTATACTCCAAAATGATAGGCATTTAAGTTAACCTTTATCTCAAACATCATACACAAAACCACACACACTAAACCCTATGTACTAAACACCATGCATGAAACCCTATGCATGAAACCCAATGCATGAAACACCATGCATGAAACCATAGGCATCAAACACTATGCACTAACCACCATGCATAACCATATGCATAAAACCATATGCATCAAACCATATGCATGAAACCCTATGCATCAAACCATATGCATGAAACCCTATGCATCAAACCATATGCATAGAACCCTAAGCATGAAACCATATGCATGAAACCATAGGCATCAAACCGTATGCACGAAACACCATGCATGAAACCCTATGCCTGAAACCCTTTGCATGGAACCATAGGTATTAAACCCTATGCACGAAACACCATGCATGAAACCCTATGCATGAAACCATATGCATGAAACGAGGGCAAAAGACAGGTTCCTTAAACACATTGACTAATGACCTCTAATAATGTAGTTCGCGTTCAGACGGTGTCTCAATGACCCAAGTCCTACAACTGAACCACGGGTTTGAAGCCCAGGGTCTCCTAGATGCTGCACGTATCCCAATGATCCGTACAGACAATATAATCAGGATTCCCTTTGTATCAGCCAATAATGCTAAAATAATTCCCCATCTTTCCGTAATGTGTGTTTTAGTGTATATGTAGTCTTCACGATGTTAACCAAGCGTCAGCTACGTTCAGAGAGAGAGAAATGACTGTCGACCCGCTCTTATATACCCCGAGAATAACTGGGCGATTCCATTGTACGGGACAAATCTATGTAGACTGAACAGGGAGATCAACTTTTATGACAATGGTTTTACGACAATCAATTTCCGGATTTGGGGTTACAAGCCACCAAGAAAACAGTTTGGTGACTGTGAGCATTTTCGCTACACTAACAACATTCCTGAACTCGTTTAATAAAATATGGTATGATATGACAACTCATGTCAGATCCTATATTTATTAAACGAGTTCAGGAATTTTGTTAGTAAGCGAGCCTTTGGCGAGCTTACTTACCAATTTCCCGGACGAGTTTAATAAAATAAGGTATGATATGACAACGAGTGTCAGATCTTTTTTTATCACATGCTTTTAAACTAATTACAATACATCTTAATTGACCAAACAAATGCTGATAGATCTAAAAGTTGTTTACTATCGTGACGTCATCTCATGTTGACGACTTCATTTCACCAAAATAAAGCCATGCGATTGGTTAGTTATTGATTCTGTAGCCAATGAAAACGCTTAAAACTGTTGTATTACACATGTGTAATATAAAAAAATACGTAATGTCTGTATTACATTGAAAACAAGGTATAGCATGTGATAAATTATTGTACACAAACATAGAGGGGTTAGCATACATATAGTTGTATTTTTTAATCGTTCTATGTCCGATTAAGTAGTTTCAGCCACAAGGAACAAAACATATACATGGACTTAGACTTGAGAAGCCAGGCAATAAACTCTTCCACATGGCCGAGCAAGAAAAATAACAAACATAAATTGATATAAGTTCTTTATCTTGAAAATTACTGTACATTACTATGAATTTATGTAAGTTAAATACCATGTATTTTGCCCCAAAGCAAAACTGTTCAATCAATCATAAAAAGTTTGTATATACTTTTATTGCGTGTTACTGGTTCGATGGCTACATGTGAAGTAAAGCAAACATACATTATTACAATCAGTATCAAATATATCAAGGGAAGTAACTACTATATGGTAGATATATAACATCTGCAAATGGATCAAGAGTTAATCATCTTTATATCATGACATCTCCCTTTTTATCAAATTATAAATTGTATTATTCTTACAACAATCATTCTGGATAATGAGTTATGAAACATCAATCAAATATCAGCATTATTAAAATGTACCATTTTCATTGTAGTGTCTGTTTATCTCTGTTCCGCATGTCTTCCGCCAAGACTGAAACAGGTTAACAGAACACATTAATTTCACATAGACTCACGAATTGGTTGTTTTGAAATACGACCAGCACAGGTGATATAGAAATTATGATCGCATTGCCTGTCACTAGAAATTGCTGGCTTATAAGCACTGGTTGATTAAGGCAATTTGCATTCATTTGTGCTGGTCTGTGTTTCCGAAGGTAATGAGCTGTTATCATTTGTACTGGGTGGTGTGTCTGATAAGTTGAACTCTTGCTCAACATTTGTGTCATTGGAGGTGGAAGGCTGATCAATAATTTTCATTAAGTGCTTCCTATTCCTACAGTTCTTTCACCCATCGGGTGTCTGTAACATGTAAGATCTGTCGCTGGATTTTCCCACGACAGTGGCTGGCAGCCAGGTGTTTTCCTCTCTGATTCTGATGGGATCACCTATACTTACAGTAAGAACATTTCTGGCAGTCCGATTGTAGTATTGTTTTTGTTCATCTTTTCTTTCCTGCAAATGACTTTGAACTTGCGATAATTAGGAGCTTTAGGATTGAACATTTTCATTGTCATTGCAAGAATGACCTGATTTTCCTGCCCATTAGTAACTCTGCAGGGGTGTATCCTGAAGAAAGTGGAGTAGCACGATATTAAAGCAGAAACATCAAGTAATCTTTGTTTGAATGTTTGGCTTTATTCAACATTTGCTTACATATTTTGACCGTTGCCTCAGCTAAACCATTTGACTGGCTATGATATGGACTAGACAATACTTGTTTTAAGTCCCAATCTTTAGCANTTTTGAGCACATGTCTTTAAAACCCGTCTCAAAATTTTGTCATGTTCCTCTGTGGAACGTCCGTACACCAGTATATCGTCAACAATGACTGCACAACCAGGTAATCCTGTCAGTATCTGGTCAATCTTTTGCTGGTAAAAATCTTGCGAACAGATTAGACCCATTGGCATGCGGCAATATCTGTATCTACCCAGAAAAGTATTGAATGTTGTCAAAATGATGATTCATGATCAAGTTTCAATGACCAATAACCTGATCGACAGTCCATTTTCGTGAACACCTTTGCAGATTTTAACTGTGGCAATATGTCATCAAGCGTTTTCATTGGGTAATGGGGTCTTTTTATGGCCTTGTTGAGATCTTTAGGGTCTAGACATATCCTGACCTTATCTGATTCCGGTTTGTTGACCACAGTCATAGAATTAACGTATGGGGTAGGCTGATCAACCTTTTTGATAATGCCCTCTTTTTCCATGCGGTGCAATTCTTGTTTGACCTTGGTCTGTAGAGCAACTGGAACTTTGCGTGGGGGGAGCACAGCAGGGGGTACCTTAGGATCCGTTTGTATTGAGCAAGATCCTTGCATCTTCCCTATACCCGTGAAAATTTCAGGAAAACTACTTAGAACGGAGTCCTTTGTGATAGTGTCACTGTGTGGTATTATTTCAAGGGCCATGACTATTTTCATTTAATTGAAGTCTAAACTGGCCTGTAATCCCAGAATTGAGCATTTGCTCTGCTTGACCACATAGAATGTAACGTTTTTGTTCACATTCTTATATCTGCACTGCTGTGTAACCTTACCTAAAACATACAATTTTGACCCGTTGTAAGCTGTCAACGTACTTTGGCTTTGTTTAAGTGGACCCTTTACATTTAAAGAGCGGTAATCTTTCTCGGTCAAAGTATTGCAGGACGCACCAGTATCTACTTTAAAGCTCATTTGGGTATTTAAAAGACCAACAGATTTTTTTTTGTTGCAAATACCTCATCTTTCTTTCTGGTAACTGATGCTATGTTGAAGCCGTTCTCGTCACTGCTGTCGCTGTCGTCACTGTCGATAACATTGACATTTTCCTTCTGGTGCGATGAACGTTTCACCGACCTGCAAACGCTCGCGAAATGGTTCCTTTCTCGGCACTTTCGGCACTGCTGACCCTTGGCTGGAAACGAGGAATCCATATGACGATTTCCACATTGGCCACATGGTTTTTCTTGTGTAGATCTGGTTTCTTGTGTAGATCTTTCTGTTGTTTACTCAGATAAGCACAGTTTTGCGATCCCTGTTGAAGTTTGCGCATTTGTCTTCTTTGTAACGCACTGACGTCCTTTTCTTTTTTTCCAAAGATTTCATTTGACTTTGTGCATACTCAAATGTTCTAACTTTTTCGATTGCCTTATCTAATGTCAGTTTGTCACCTTCTTGTATAAGCTTTTCGCGGATTTTTGTAGATGTAAGTCCAAACACAATTCTGTCCCGTATCATTTCTTCTTTATTTGCGAATTTGCAATCTGCTGCTGAAATTCGTAGCGTTGTTAAAAAATCCTCGATTGACAGTTGTCTTGTACAATGTTGTTGAATTGGTAACGTTAAAAAACAGAATTTAGCTTCGGCTGCACATGCTCAAGGAATTTCGTGTCAATTATATCTAGCTTTTTGTTTTCATCCTGTGTAAGATTCCATGTTTTGTGTACTTCTCGTCCTCTATTACCAACCCACAATAATAAATATGTGCACTTGTCCTCCTCTGACTTATCATTGAGAAGACCCTCGAAAATGATATCTACGCGATCTTTGATGTGAAGCCACGCCTCTGGAAGGTTACTCGAGCCCCAGTCCATTTTGGGTTCTGAAATTCCCGATAAATCCATCGTGCACAATTATGGCAGTAAATCCAAGAATGTTGAAAATATTTCTATGTTCAAATTCTGTCAGACGTTCACAGTAGTATCTGACACCATGTCATAATGTTGGTTATTATAATAATGTGTTCGTCAATCATAAGAACTCCATACGTTTGTATATACTTATATTGCGTCTTATTGGTTCGATGGCTACATGTGAAGTGACCTTTGACATACATTGTAACAATCAGTTTCAAATATATCAATGGAAGTATTAACATTACGCTTTTACGCTCACTGATGTATGTTGTTCCTTTAAATTGTTTAATATCTGACAAAAAGTTGGCCAATTATCATTTCCCAAACTTTGAACAAGTCCTTTTAAGGCTTACAATAAGTGGCTTTTCTTGATCAGGCTATGAGCAAATAAGTGCATGTTTTCACAAAACGATATATAGAATTGTGGAGTTAACACATGATCATACAATTGATCACAACATTTATTATATAGTTATACTATTGGACATATTTACAAACAAAAATCATACGGAGGCTATTTTCCAACAAGCAATTATTTTGGCTTAAGTTAAGGTTTATTAATTGGTTCTACCATGTCCATCTCCAGTAACTTGAGTATTCCATAGAATAATGTTATATATGCATTAACAACAGACACATACAAGATAAATGGTGAGACAGAGTCCAATTTTCATTTACACTTGAACAAAATTTGATCATTCAAACATGTGGTCTGGTGAATGAATTGATAATAAGATTGCAACACCTTTAAGAAACCTGCTAATGTTGTGCTCACAGGTACGGTATGAAAGGCTCAGCGTACTAGAGAAGTTATCAAGGTGAGGTGTTGTTTCTGTTAGACATTGGTTCTCCAGTATGGACCAGTGGTCATCTCAGCAGACAGAACCTGCTGGACCACATCATGGTAGGCTGCAGTTCAAATCAGAACGCACACTTTTTAGTGGACAGTGTCCTCGGTTAGCAGACGTATGACCTGCTGGACCACATCACGGTAGACTCTAGCTCAAACAAATCACACACATTGTAGTGGAAGTGTCCTGGGTAAGCAAACGTATTACCTACTAGACCACGTTTGCATCTAGTTCAAACAGAACACACACATCATAATGGACACTGTCCTGGGTCAGCAGAAGTATGACATGCTTGACCACATCACAGTAGTCTCTAGTTCAAAAGTACCCACATCAAAGTGGACAGTGTCCTGGGTCAGCAGAAGTATGACCTGCTGGACCACATCACAGGAGTCTCTAGTTCAAAA
Source organism: Dreissena rostriformis (assembly GCA_007657795.1). Taxonomy (NCBI): domain Eukaryota; kingdom Metazoa; phylum Mollusca; class Bivalvia; order Myida; family Dreissenidae; genus Dreissena; species Dreissena rostriformis. The sequence continues at coordinate 40,625 of VMBQ01006455.1, read as the reverse complement.
AGTACCCACATCAAAGTGGACAGTGTCCTTGGTCAGCAGAAGTATGACCTGCTGGACCACATCACAGTAGGCTCTAGTTCAAAGAGAACACACACATAATGGTGGACAGTGTCCTGGGTCAGTAGAAATATGACCTGCTTAACCACATAACAGCAGGCTCTAGTTCAAACAGAACACATACGTCATAGTGGACAGTGTCCTTGGTCAGCAGAAATATGACCTTCTGAACCACATCACATTAAGCTCTAGTTTAAACAGAACCCACACACCATAGTGGACAGTGTCCTGGGTCAGCAGAAGTATGACCTGCCGGACCACATCACGGTAGGCTCTAGTTTAAACAGAACAAATTCAGCATAGTGGACACTATCCGGGGTCAGCAGAAGTATAAACTGCTAGACCACGGTAGGCTGTAGTTCAAACAGAACACTAACATCATAGTTGACTGTGTCCTGGGTCAGCAGAAGTAAGACCTGCTGGGCCATATCACAGTAGGCTCTAGTTCAAACAGACCACAAACATAATAATGGACAGTGTCCCGGATCAGCAGGAGTATGTCCTGCTAGACCACATCACGGTACGCTCTAGTTTAACAGAACACATACATTAAAGTGGACAGTGTCCTTGGTCAGCAGGAGTATTTCCTGCTAGACCACGGTAGGCTTAGTTCAAACAGAACACCCACATCATAGTTGACTGTGTCCTGGGTCAGCAGAAGTATTAGCTGCTAGACCAATTCACGGTAGACTCTAGTTCAATAAGAACACATACATCATAGTTGACAGTATCCTGGATCGGCACAAGTATTTCCTGCTGGAGTCCACGGTAGGCTGTAGTTCAAACAGAAGACATACATCATAGTGGACAGTGTCCTGGGTCTGCAGAAGTAAGACCTGCTCGGCCATTTCACAGTAGGCTCTATTTGAAACAGACCAAAAACATCATAGTGCACAGTGTCCTGTGTGAGTTGAAGTATGACATGCTTTATCATATCACAGTAGTCTCCAGCTCAAACAGAACTCAAACATAATAGTGGAGATTGATCTGGGTCAGCAGAAGTATGATCAAATGGACCACGGTGGTAGGCTCTAGTTCAGACAAAACACATACGTCATACTTAACATCGTCCTGGGTTAGCAGAAGTATGACCTGCTGGAACGCATCATGGTAGCTTCTAGTTCAAACAAAACACAGACATAATAGTGGACAGTGTTCTGGGTCAGCAGAAGTAAGACCTGCTGGGCCATAACAAAAGTAGACTCTTGTTCAAACAGACCACAAACATTATAGTGGACAGTGACTTTGGTCAGCAGAAGTGTGGACCACGGTAGGCTCTAGTTCAAACAGAACACCCACATCATATTGGACAGTGTCCTAGGTCAGCAGAAACATCATATTGGACAGTGTCCTACGTCAGCAGAAACATCATATTGGACAGTGTCCTAGGTAAGCAGAAGTATTACCTACTGAACCACTTAACAGTAGACTCTAGTTCAAACAGAACACACACATAATAGTGGACAGTGTCCAGGGTAAGCAGAAGTATGACCTGCTGGACCACATCACAGTAGGCTCTAGTTCAGACAGAACACACAGATATTAATGGACAGTGTCCTTGGTCAGCAGAAGTATGACCTGCTTAACCACACCACAGTAGGCTCTAGTTCAAACAGAACACACACATAATAGTGGACAGTGTCCTAAGTCAGCAGAAGAATGACCAACTGGACCACGGTAGGCTCTAGTTCAAGCATAACACGTAAATATTAGTGGACAGTGCCCTAAGTCAGCAGAAGTATGACCTACTAGACCACATAACTGCAGGCTCTAGTTCAAACAGAACACATACATCGTAGTTGACAGTGTCCTAAGTCAGCAGAAGTATGACCTGCTGGACGACATCATGGTAGGCTCTAGTTCAAACAGAACACACACATATCAAAGTGGACAGTGTCCTGGGTCAGAAGAAGTATGACCAACTGGACCACGGTAGGCTCTAGTTCAAGCAGAACACACATATAATAATGGGCAGTGTCCTCAGTCAGCAGAAGTATGACCTGCTGGACCACATCATGGTAGGCTGTAGTTCATACAGAAGACACAGATGTTAGTGGACAGAGTCATGGGTCAGTAGAAGTATGACCTGCTGGACAATGGACAGATGTCACTAGTTCAAACAGAACGCATACGTCATAGTGGACAGTGTCCTGTGTTACCAGAAGTATGACCTGCTGGACCACGGTAGGCTCTAGTTCAAACAGAACACATACATCACAGTGCACAGTGTACTGGGCCAGCAGAAGTAAGACCATGGTATGCTCTAGTTTAAACAGAACACACACATCATTGAGGACAGTGTCTGAGTCAGCAGAAGTATGACATGCTGGACCACGGTAGGCTTTTTTTTTAAAGAACACACACAATTATACTTGACAGTGACCTGGGTCGGCAGAAGTATAACCTGTTTGACCACTGTAGGAACTCGTTCATATTAGTGAACATATGTTAGACACGAAACGTATCTTAACATTTATATACATTTGTGTTTGAACATATAAACTTACAAACCGAATGAAGCAATAAGCAACTCCAGAATGATTTTGTATGCATCACTTAAGTACACATTTTGTTTGTATTTCCAGGTAAAGCTTAGCTTTCAGGTTTCCTGGGCGCACACATCCTCATTGCGGCTAGAGCTTTTGACCAGCAAATATCTTTGAAAGCCAGCAGCAAGAATGAATTACTACGCAAAACAGACTAAGGCTTCCATAATTCAGGTATAGCTCAACTCAGACACTGACCTTTATGGGTGACTTTATTTTTACGTATTGCTTCGATGAAACCACACATTTGGTTCCTATTGTACACACTTCCAAACGGATGTTTATTGTTGTCTAATTTAACACGTGAAATAAGTGCACGAAAAAAACTGAGTATACACTTGTTTAATTTATGATAATAGATTTAATTATACATTTGTGAAGTTCATCAGGTTTTGACAGTATTCACTTTCTTTATGTGTGCAGTACAATATATGGGATGTTGTTTTATTAAGGAAGTCACAAATGAAGCAGTGGAGCGGCTGCACCTGAAATCTTACGACCTTGGGCCCAACATTCAGCAGCTGCAGCAGGAGTATGTGCAATCCACAGCCAGTCTCCAACATTCAGCAGCTGAAGCAGGAATATGTGCAATCCACAGCCAGTCTCCAACATTCAGCAGCTGAGGCAGGAGTATGTGCAATCCACAGCTAGTCCCCAACATTAGGCAGCTGCAGCAGGAGTATGTGCAATCCACAGCCAGTCACCAACATTCAGCAGCTGCAGCAGGAGTATATGTAATCCACTGCCAGTTACCAACATTCAGCAGCTGCAGCAGGAGTATGTGCAATCCACAGCCAGTCCCCAACATTCAGCAGCTGGGGCAGGAGTATGTGCAATCCACAGCCTGTCCCCAACATTCAGCAGCTGCAGCAGGAATATGTGCAATCCACAGCCAGTCCCCAACATTCAGCAGCTGAAGCAGGAGTATATGCAATCCACAACCAGTCCCCAACATAAGGCCGCTGAAGCAGGAGTATGTGCAATCCACAGCCAGTCCCACACATTCAGCAGCTGAAGAAGGAGTACGTGCAATCCACAGCCAGTCCCCAACACTCAGCCGCTGAAGCAGAAGTGTGTGCAATCCACAGCCAGTCACCAACATTCAGCAGCTGAAGCAGGAGTTCGTGCACTCCAAAGCCAGTCCCCAAAATTCAGCAGCTGAACCAGGAGAATGTGCAATCCACAGCCAGTCACCAACATTCAGCAGCTGAAGCAGGAGTATGTGCAATCAACAGCCAGTCCCAAACATTCAGCAGCTGAAGCAGGAGTATGTGCACTCCACAGCCAGTCCCCAACATTCAGCAGCTGAAGCGGAAATATGTGCAATCCACAGCCAGTCCCCAACATTCAGCAGCTGAAGCAGAAGTATGTGCAATCCACAGCCAGTCACCAACATTCAGCAGCTGAAGCAGGAGTATATGCAATCCACAACCAGTCCCCAACATAAGGCAGCTGAAGCAGGAGTATGTGCAATCCACAGCCAGTCCCACACATTCAGCAGCTGAAGAAGGAGTATATGCAATCCACAGTCAGTCCCCAACACTCAGCAGCTGAAGCAGAAGTGTGTGCAATCCACAGCCAGTCACCAACATTCAGCAGCTGAAGCAGGAGTTTGTGCACTCCAAAGCCAGTCCCCAAAATTCAGCAGCTGAACCAGAAGAATGTGCAATCCACAGCCAGTCACCAACATTCAGCAGCTGAAGCAGGAGTATGTGCAATCCACAGCCAGTTACCAACATTCAGCAGCTGAAGCAGGAGTACGTGCAATCCAAAGCCAGTCTCTATTAGATGAGTTCAGTACTTAAGAAAACATCTATGAAATTACTTGAATTCTGCAAACACAATTATGTTGATCAGAATACATTTGATTAACCGTTGATTTAAATTTGATTAACCGTTGATTTACCGTTGATTAACCGTTGATTTACCGTTAACCTCAATATGGGTTGAATTTGTTGTTGTTTTTTGTTGTTGTTTTTTGTTTAGAATTTAAAACACAGAAAATCAAACTTCATTTGTTATTGTTTTTCTTTGACATTTATTATATTTATCAGTTATTCTTTTGAACTCACCTGAGCTCAAATGTTCTCATCGCATTTTCTGATCTAGTTTTGTTTGTAACATATAACTTGTGAATGTATTGAACAAAATGCATAGGTCCCCAGGTCAAATTAGGAAGCGTGCACTGATAAGTTTTATTTATCAAGATAACGCAAGAAATGTGACCTCAATTAATTATGATAAAGACGAATATTCACGACGTTTTCAAATCTAACAATGAGCAGGACCTGCGCTAAGTGAGCTCTAACTGGACATGCGTCCATGGGTTTCCTTAACATTTTATTGATTTCCACAAAACGCATATGATGTCAATTTAAAGTAATGCCATTTAAAAGTGTATGAAAATTGCGAGCCGAACAAAACCGCATGCATATTTTTATCTTTATAAAGTTAGAGCACTCGCAGTTATACATTAAGTTTCATACGATACGCCCAAAATTGTAATGTTTTTTTATACAAAAAGGTAATGGCAATTACACTTTACCGGTAGGCACACAAGTACGGGGCTACTGTTATTTGACGCCACAGGTACCTAATACATGATTTCCATAAAAAGGCAAAATAATGAAAAAACAAGTCTTTGTGAAACACTATGTCCCCTTTTGAGCGATTTTGACCCATATATTTGACCTTTGACCTTGAAGAAAAACCTTGATCTTTCACCACTCAAAATGTGCAGCTCCATGAGAAACACATGCATGCAAATATCAAGTTGCAAAAGTTATGGCCAATGTTAAAGTTTGTGCAATCCAAAAAACCAACAAACAAACCAACAAACAGGGCAAAAACAATATGTTCCCCAGTATAGACGGGGGGCATAATAAGGCCATTTGTAAATTCCGTGTCAAAAACTTGTAAAAACTTACATTATAATTCATTGATACACAGTAATAAATGTTAAATGAAAATTTTAAAAGCATGTAGTTCTAAACTAAAGCTATGCATTAAATAATCCGAAACATAATGATAAAAAATAAAGTTACAATGGGTGTCCGTTATTAACAGATTGTGTGCAATGCCATTTGGCGTGCATCATCGTTTTATCCATATATATACTCATCCCAAGTTTCAATGAAATCCGCCAAAGCACTTCCAAGATATGGCTCCGGACACAAAAGTGCCTATAGTAAAAAGCATTTTTTTAAGATAGAAAGGGCCATAACTTCGTTATTAACAGATGTTGTACAATGACATTTGGCGTGCATCATCGTCTTATCCATATATATACTCATACCAAGTTTCAATGAAATCCGCCAAAGCACTTCCAAGATATGGCTCCGGACACAAAAGTGCCTATAGTAAAAAGCATTTTTTCAAGATACAAAGGGCTATAACTCCGTTATTAACAGATGTTGTACAATGCCATTTGGCGTGCATCATTGTCTTATCCATATATAAACTCATACCAATTTTCAATGAAATCCGCCAAAGAACTTTCAAGATATGGCTCCGGACACAAAAGTGTCTATTGTAAAAAGCATTTTTTCAAGATACAAAGGGCTATAACTCCGTTATTAACAGATGTTTTACAATGCCATTTGGTGTGCATCATCGTCTTATCCATATATATACTCATACCAAGTTTCAATGAAATCCGCCAAAGCACTTCCAAGATATGGCTCCGGACAC
>VMBQ01006455.1:17436-31145 GCA_007657795.1 Dreissena rostriformis | reverse complement strand
AAGAACCAGTAAGAGCAGATGAAGAACCAGTAAGAGCAGATGAAGAACCAGTAAGAGCAGAGGAAGGACCATTAAGAGCAGATGCAGAACCAGATGGTGCAGATGCAGAACCAGTAAGAGCAGAAGAAGAACCAATAAGAGCAGATGAAGAACAAGTAAGAGCAGATGAAGAAGCAGTAAGAGCAGATGAAGAACCAGTAGGAGCAGAGGAAGGACCATTAAGAGCAGATGAAGAACCAGATGGTGCAGATAAAGAACCAGTAAGAGCAGATGAAGAACCAGTAAGAGCAGATGAAGAACCAATAAGAGCAGATGAAGAACCAGCAAAAACAGATGAAGTGTTAGTAAGAGCAGATGAAGAACCAGTAAGTTTGATTTTAATTATAGAAAGGTAAGTCATACTTTGACATTGAAATTCGAAATAGATCACCTATTGTCAAAGCGTTATGTGAAGGTATTGTGTAGCATTGATAATTATCTAGGATATATAAAAAATTAGCCGGTCTCTCTGATAAAAGGACTTAATGCATGTGTGTAAAGTATTGTCTCAGATAGGACTCACACGGGTCAAACATCCAGCATATTGGTCGGGTCGGCAGGTCAAAATCCATGGAATTACGGGTCGGAACGGGTCATGATTTTATTAAGTTTAAACAGAAAATAAAACTGCATTTGATAATGCGTATCTTATAGCAGATCACATAATGGAATGTTCGCCAAGTCAGAAATACAGAGAGTTTATCTATTAGAAGAAGTAGTATAATTAATCAAACTAAGACTAAAATAATCAAGCATGCAACTATTTATAAGGTATGCACAACATTTTTGAAAATAAATGTGTCTGTTGTATGGCACTAAGGTCATTCGTTTAACATTATTAAGTTGCTAAAACAATACACAACACCATATTTTCAACCCGTTTCAAGTTTGAAGTCAACATACATTTAATGGAGAAAGTCAGTGTCAGAAATGTTGTATCTGTCAAATAATATTACCCTTTTCGAAATGCAATACATGCGTTTGGTGCGTTTATTTTCTTAATGTAGAATAAAAACAATGCTTAAAATGACAATTTTACTGTAATTATTTACCCTGTCTATAAACAAACCCCGTACCTTCCCTTCGTGAATTAGCGACCCGACCCGGTATCGTTGGTAAAAGTTTATTGCGGATCCTCTGGTATTTGTTCGACCTGGAATCCGATTCGTTTTCGGGTACCCGTTTGAGGGCTGGTCCCAGATTCACATGTTGATTTCGCACAGTCCAATCAGAGACGACACTTTTTGCTGATATGGATGTATTTTTTTAATGATGTCTCTTCTAAACGAAAGTCCAGTCTTTGCGGAACTTTCGTCATAGAATGTATTTGCGGACTGCACAAAATAATTTAGGCCGATTTTTTACGCACGTACATAAGGTCCTGTTTTTCCAGATACCCACTGAATCATATTCGATACAAAAAGTGTATAAATCTTTAATAGCGTGATTTATGCTCATGCACGTTAATAAATTATGGTGTATGTTTTGTTACGTATCAACCCTTGGCAATATTTCCATATTACACAAAAATTCAAATAAATAATGCATTTTTTAGTTAGTCCAATAGGACTACATACAATTGTTCAGCAATATGCCTGTTTGTTTTTGTGCTGTGAAACGACAATTATTCTAGCGAAATATTTACAATGGTGAATCGCTATTTTCTACCGTTTAATTGTAGAAAGCACACAAATATCGCTTTTTCCGACTAGCAGTTTGGGATACAAGCTAAGGACCCGAAAGCGCAAAAAGATTTCACCAATCACGTCTCGGTTGGCAGTTTTCGTAACTATCAATCGCAGTACATTTCCTGTTCAGAGACATTGACAGGTGCTGTTAAGTTAGGCCGACAAAACAACCGTTCAAACCGTATTCGAATTGCAGTCATTGATGCAAAACAGTTAGCCAAAGTAGGTGGGGTCATAATATACGATTTGAAGGCGCTGCTTCAAAGTCTCAAAACATATAAAGCAGTAGACTTTGCCAAGAGATTCGACGAGGTTGTTATAGAAGGAACGATCGGGAGAGAATGTATTGTCGAAGTGTTTCAGGTTGAACGACTCAACTACATGTATCAACCTCTTTACGTTAAAGATGGCTTTGTTGACGAAAGTGAAATGAGAAAACTTGAGATTCAAAGTTTGCTTAACTATTCATTGCCTCCAGAAAGGTCGACAGAACACGATTACTTAGTTAAAGAGAGTGAAATGAAAAAGGCTGAGATTCATAGTTTACCTGACTCTACATTGCCGCCTCCAGAGGGGTCATCTGAACAACAAAGTCCAGAACAACAAGAAATACCAATGGGGACACAAACTTGGACGTGGAGATGCAATATTTTGTGAGTTGTGTTTCCCTTTTGAAATGTATCTATCATGTATTATATTGACGTTGAACCATTGTCATCCATACATTCTTAGAAGTCCGAATTACGGACAGAATAAAACTGAAGAAAAAATACTGTAGACTTTACATTATTATATGTAAGGCATCACGCAGCATATGTCATTAACAAAGCGGTTCTAAAAAATACAATTGTAAGACGATGAATAAAAAATACCGATAGGTTTAACATTTAATCGCAAATTAATTTGTGAATCTGGGTCAGGAGAGCACCGCACGGATTAGGTCACATTAAAACTACTATTAAGTATTCACTGTGCTAGACATTTTAACATATATAGTCCCCTTAATGTGTGTGTACTCAAATCCTTCTTAAACAACTTGGTAAATTGGGCTAACACTTGCAAAGCTAAAGCACCTTTATGTGTAGGGGATCTAAGAAGGACTTTTATAAATCGATAGATCATTTAAAAGTGACACACATTACTTGCTTTACCTATTTTATGTGTTATCGTCTTCCCTACTGTCTATTATCGATGTATTACACTAGTGTAATTGCATACGTTCAGATTATACATGTTGAAAAGTTTGGTTGCAGATGCGAGTTCACTTCACAAGGCACACACATAATTGTAAATACAAAAATAAAGAGCTGTAGATTTTACGATTCATATTTTGTATTTATTCAAAATAGCGTGCAGTCAAATTATCTACAGTTCATAAAAAATGGCTCGACAATGACGTTGAAGTTTTGCGACATATTCTACAACAAATGCATACAAGCGTAACGAGCGCCCGTCTGCCATGTAACAATGTCAAACCACACGGGTTCCGTGTTTTGTGTTAATAGAGACTGAAACGGTCACTGTTAAACATATTAATCATAAATGTAGAATAAATATTATGTATTGATATGAAATTGTATTTGACGTCCAAATTTTTTTCTTACACTGTAATCCGTTCGACATTATTCCTAATTCGTGTTGCGCTCCTACCTTACTAAGAAAGGCTTATAACTTGATGGCGATGGCGCCAATTCCTGTATGCTGTACAGTTTGGGTAAAACCTACAATTGCGAACTACGGCTTAAAATAGATGAGGCCGCAGTCTTAAAATTGTTACCGCGATAATAGTTATATAACTGCGATTATATTTATAAATGTTTAAACATGATCAGCTACCACGTGTGTAATCATATTTTTTTTTCAAATATCAAATTTCTTATAAATGGCTCGAAAAACGATAAACGACTGGTACGTTTTCTTTAGTAACATTTTTTTCAGCTACAGAAGCATTTTTTCTAGCGCTATATTATTTTATTTTAACTGTAGTAATGTAAGCCAACCTAGGCATATAATACCGTCATCCCATCGGCATACCCGAATGACCGAAATAACACCAAATCTGATCAATTTTGGCTTATTCAACATTGTTGAATATAGTAAATACGCGCATTATAGTGGCGTCATTTTGTATATTTTCACTACGACAGTTGATGTTTCAGCGTTGTTTTAGCCATTTAATTTTGATAACTCTCCAAACAAGGCTTGTCACCATAGGATGACATATGCCCCCTTTTCCACATTTTTCTAAACCTAAACGCAAAGTTTGTTTTCACATTTTTCGAAACCTAAACGCAAAGTGTGACGGAATTTCAGACGGACAGACAGACGGACAGACAGACAGACAGAAAAACAGACAGACAGACAGACAGACAGACAGACAGACAGACAGACAGACGGAGAGTGCGATCACTATATGCCCACCTTCGGGGGCATAATAAAAACAATGATAGGTATACAAGGTAAGTGCTGATTACAGTTTATTTCCTCGGCATGAAACCCATAAGTCATATATCATAATTATTCCTAAGTTACTTCATTTATACTGACATTTAAATATGCTTGCACCAGTTATATTTAAGCGATGCCTTTCATACCACATATTTTATGATATTAAAAAAAATCTTACTTATATTAAAATTATGTGTACCATTGAGAAGTTAAAACATAACTAAATTGAAATGTATGGTATTTTATTGCTGTATTTGAATGTTCATGCCTTTTAGTTATTTAAAGAATATCTTATTTCAACTTAATATTTGTGTTTGGATATGGGCCACGTGTAATATACTGGTTCCAGAAGACCGGTTTACCCAAGTTTGAATTGACCGTTTCGATTTCGGTTTGTACAGTATCATAAATTAGTAATTGCGTCTGTGGTCCGTTTTGTGATGTGTTGGACTGTTTCGAAGTTTGATAATGCGATAATTGCAGACGATGTAATTCAAATACAGGGTTATATTAGGGAAAACACAAAAAATTAGAACAAGAAATAAAGTACGGTCAGAAAGATGTGAGCCTGAGGCGACCATTGTTTTTTTACTCGCATAGGGGTCACAAAGGTACGATCACGAAATTTAAGGACCGTTACACTAAAATCACAAATGTGTATTGGCCTCTTTTCGCAAGATTGAAACCATATTTGATAGCATGCAGATGTGTAACTTACTCTGATACGATATGTCGAAGAAGACGCACATAAATTGTCTGCGGTAATATGGTCAATATAAAGAAGTGAAACGCCAGAAGCTGCAGCAGTATTGCATTTCTGAGGAGCCGGCTCCAGGGGAGGTTGGTAGATTAAAATTATGTGTAGAATATCATTTTAAGTGTGTTAAATACTGGTGTAGACCTAATCACGTTTTTTGGATATTTATACAATGGCATGTTAATAGGTTTACACCAGTATTTAACACTTAAAATGATATTCTACACATAATTCTAATCTACCAACCCCCCTAGAGTCATGCAATTGTTTGTTTACCTAATCAAGCCCGTTTATCAAAGTCAACGCGATGTTATAACTTACTGTGATACGATGTGTCGAATGTTACGCACATAGATTGTCTGCGGTAATATGGTCAAGCCCGCTTTTCAAAGTCAACGCGATGTTATAACTTACTATGATACGATGTGACGAATGTGATGCACATACATTGTCTGCGGTAATATGGTCAAGCCCGCTTTTCAAAGTCAACGCGATGTTATAACTTACTATGAAACGATGTGTCGAATCTGACGCACAGACCTTGTCTGCGGTTGTATGGTCAATGCAGCTTTTCAAAGCCAACCCTCTCTTAAAACCTATTTAACGACACATTACGACACATTACATTTAATAGTGTTTTGCTAGGATAAACAAGTATGAATAAGATATTGTTTAATGTCGACGTAAATGAAATAACGTATTTTTGTTAAAGACAAGACAATTTATTTCGTAAATAAAGGCCACCGTTCCAGAATACAATAAACAGCCATGTAACATTTTACATGCATGAATAGTTTAAGGTATATACTTTTTGCATTAAGATATATATAAATATTGCAATTTTCTTCAATATCATTTAACGTTTCGTTTTCATCAGATGAGTTAAATCGATTTCTTCTCTTTTTCCACTATACCAAGAAAACTGTGAATGCTGAATGCTACGCTCTTTGTGAAATTTAGAACAATAAAAAACTTCATGAAATTTGTTTTCAATGACACAAGTGTTTTCTACATTTAGACATAGTGTAAAATATCTAAGAGCATTATCTATACCAAGACGTCGTTCAGTTCCAATAAGAAACTTGTGGTTGAAACATCTGAACTTTGCAAATGCTTTTATAAAGTAGAATGGTATTTTAAGCGAAAGATATTTTTCTGGTTCAAGCAATGATGTATACCTTCTACATGTTTCACATCTAAAAGCGTCGAATAAACTCCCTGACTATATTTGCGTGTTACAACAAATAAGGCAATCTTTAAACAGTTGTTAACAAACATCAACATTACCAACATCCTGATAAACCCATACATAATACATAACCAAATACCTTAATACAATAACAGACTTTTAACAGGAGAAGCACAATTTGTCCTTCCGATTTCATCCTCGTGTTTCAACATATTATACACGTTTTTGGGATATCTATACAATGGCATGTAAATAGGTTTACACCAGTATTTAACACACTTAAAATGATATTCTACACATAATTCTTATCTACCAACCTCCCCTAGAGCCATGCAATTGTTCGTTTACCTAATCAGACAAATACAATCTTTGCAAAATTGAGCCTGGACGTGTTTTATATTTTCAGAACAGATATGACCCCAAAGTTCAGCCCCGTATGTAAGGATCGGCTTTACCGTTAAATCCATAAGTTTAAAATACTCTTGAATGTCAAATTTTCCATTGGAAACTTTGTATAGCAATGATAGATTTTTAAGCTTGAATTGCCAACTTAGCTTTAGCCTTGGACCGACTTAATTTAGTAGTATACAGTAAACCCATGTACATGTACTTGTACACTGATTTAACATTTACACGATTTCCTTTATGGAATCAATTTTCATATGACCGCAATTGGCCACAATTTCTTAATACAATTAGTTCTTTTTTATTCATTTACAGTCATGCCACTTACTTTGCACAAATCTGTAATACTATTTAATTGACGCTGTAGATCAATAGCCGTTTCAGAGCAACTGGCAATATTATTGGCAAATGATATACATTGTATATTTGGTATATCTTCCATAATAAAAATTCCTTGATGGCCCCGGTCACGTAGGTAAAGTGATAACTCATTAATGATTAATTCTAAATGACTGTGCTAGTTACGTTCCCTTGCCTTTTACCAATGTTACACTTAAAATCAGTGGTGACATTGGTATTTATGACACGCACGCGACTCCATAAGTTTGACTAGAGACAAGGATCGTATATAGTTTTCCTTTAAAAACAATTATCGGCATAATACCAATAGTTTATAGTGTAATATTCAATCATAATAGGCTAAACCTTCCTCCTAGTTTAGTTATATATGTTGTACCATGCTTTGTAACACGAATATATTTTCAATTGTAGATTAACCTTTCTAATAACCTGATTGCGACTCATCTAATTTGCCAAATTCTTCGGACCAAGTACACAGTCGCGAATTACCAATATTTCCAAATATTTTATGTGAAGATTTATAAGTTGCACTTTCAATTGTTTGCCAAAATAAACTTGGTTTACTACTTGCTTGGCATAGCCTTTCTCTCATATTAATTGGAAAGTATCCTTCTTTGGATTTTACACATTACTCTAAAATTTATTTTTTCGTTTAGGTAAATTTGCAAATCCTCCCTTGAGCTTGTGAAACGGATTTTTTTCAACGCGTTATACTTTAATATTTCAAAATATCACATTCTTTATCCCACCATGCTGTATATGGCCGTTCGTAAACGTTGTGTCGTTTGGTTCTTTAATGAACTTTCAGCCGTTTACTGCAGCATTTGTATAAATGGATACTATTTTTTGAAGAGCCTGTTTTATATCTACAGTGATTTGATGTAGAATGTCATCCTTGAACGTGTCATACCTATTACTAAAAGTCTCAACAAATCTATCCCTAAGCGCATCATTCCCTTTAAAGTGTTCAAGTTTAATATAATCACCAGTGATGTTATGATGAATGTAATGAGAAGAATGTAAATCAACATTCGTTTTGCTATTTTTTCAATGGAACATTAAAATAATTTGATTAGCCTCTAAACTAGCTCTATTATGTGTAATGCATGTAAACTCACCATCTGGTTCACAAGTAACACGCCAATTTACTATATGAATTCCATGAGCGCAGCATAATTCTAATTAAGTATGCCCGAATGAATTATTAATTTTATCCTTATTATTTCTAGGCAGCGCAATAACATCTGTATCGTATCTACCTCTGAATTAAAAATGAAGTTAATGTAATCTGCATGAATGTAGTCCAGCAGTTATAGTTGTAGCGTTTAAATACCCTACAAGATATAACAGACAATCGGAGTACATTTTATTTTTAAATAAGAGCTTTTCGTCGATATATGCAATTCAGTTAACATCATCTCTGTTTTCATAAATCGGTGACCCTTCTAAGGAAACCAACGAAATATATAAACTAATATCAGATGTACAATTGAAACAGCTCACTTTTAAATGAAGTACAACTCAATCAATAAAATCCGAACACATTCGTGTAATCAATCCACCTTTTGTCAAGTGGCTTTTTACAAAAACTGAAATGCCTCCACGATAACGAAGGCATTTCTTTGCCTTACGCTTCCATTCTCAAAGCAACACTATTCTTCTAATAAATAATAACATTTTCCGCTGATATCTCCCCACGTCTCCTGTAAACTTAAAATTTTGAAATTGCATTAGACATTTAAAACAGAACAATTATTTACAATCTTCTATAACCAGCACACTTTCCACGTGCAAATATTTATGTTTATATTTTGGCCTCGACTCACTTCCAAATCAATACCATTTGCTGCCTCACCTATCATCCTCTGCTCCATGGTCACGTAATATATTGCTATCGAATCGCACCAATCCATGTTGACCACTTCGCTGACGATCAGCGTGCGTGAAGGCCCCGACTGTCCATCTTGTCTCGCTCCATTACTACGGCGAAAATTATCTGGTGTAAGCTTTGCTGGTGTCGATCCGCGCTTTGTTCCCGTGACTTTCCTATACGCTCGACCGATTGTGTTACTTCATTAAACTTGTACAAGTCCCCAGTTGTCTTCTGTGTACTTGGACTCTTTCCGTAAAGTCATCTCGTACTGAGAATTGCGATCGTGCATTAAGAGTTTGACGCGACCTTTGTTTGAATGTTCTCTCGGTCCTTATATTTGGAAACTTTTGCAATTTTTGGGCAGTTGTCCGACTTGCAACCCATGAACATATGCAATTTCAACAGCATGCATATCTGTAAGTGTACTTGAAATAAGGTGTCGCACCTTCTGTTCAATGTCTTCCCAACTCTCACTTACACGCCCTTTTACACCGAGAAAACGTAAATTATTGCTGCATGAATAACCCTCGACAGGATCTAATTTGGATGACACATTTGAAAGTTCTTGTTTCATACTTATATTCTCTTGTCGTAACTACTCAATTCGTTTTTCAATATGTTCACAGTGTTACAAATATCGTGTATTTAACGGTTAATAGATGACAGATCATTTTTCATTTCCACTTTCATTTCACGTAAAAAAGTTATCCTCATACCTCAGAATCGTTGTCCGCTTTTTTGGATCTGGTTTTTGCGGTTCGTTGTGATGACGGTTGTGTTGACGGCGGTGGTGGTGTTTCCGACGCTGACACCTTAGCAAAAGATAGCGTTTGTTGTTTGGTGTTCTTCGTGGTCAGTCCGGGATTTAGTCCCACAACCCCACCCAGTTGTGTCAGTAAAGAGATGGCAATTGCAAGCTGCAAAACTCTACTGACGCTCTACCTATTCACACACGACACACGCAGTGTAAACACAGTTTTAATCGGCGTTGAACAAAGTCATATTCTTATCATGTATATTCCTAGATCAATCCCCATTTTCGACAAAATTAATAGAGCACATAAACACGTGCCACCATTATCAACATAATAACTTGAATGAATCGTTCAGACGTTGCTAACGGCGGCGGGTGTGTGAACGACATATGCCTCAGTTACGTGTAAGCTCAATACGAGAATTTGATATGCGTTTGCAGAACATGCTACAGCAGATTCGGTGCAGAGCAAGAAATATGCCATTACTTTTTAATTTGCTTATCACATAGGTGTTTTTCGTTGAATACTTCCCAAATTAGGACCCGATAGTTTAGTTTTCAGCATAACTTGTAAGAGCACGAAATTACGCTGCAATGTTGCAATATTTCGTAGCGATATTTGTAATTCAATTCCTTTTATTAATTTAAAGACCTTCAACCTACTCGCAAAGTTTGTTTTGCAATTTCATCTTCTCGCTCTAGTTATTTTAGAGGTCGAATATTCGAAAACTATTCAAAAATCCTACATAAACGTTGCAATCTTACCTCGTTTTTAAACGATGTGTCATACTTTAATCAGACTTTTGCAGACTGTTTTCTCACTTTCGAGATTGCGCACGTTTGTCCTTCTGATCAAAAGAGAGGAAGGGAATTCAAAACCTGATGCGAGGGCAACTTTAACGATGCGAGATCATTCAAACTAGTCGCATTATGTCGTTGCACCCTTCAAAGTATCTTCAAGTTATATTCAACTAAGCTTCGAATCGCCTGCACTGTGAAATTTGAAGAAGCATTGAAATGTAAAGTTAGACTGATTGAAAGATTTCGTAAAAACTCAAAACTTGATGAAATAATGACCAATTTGTTAGGCAATAATAAACAAAAAAGCATTGGTTGGTCTACTAAAGAATAGCTAATCACATTTCTCAACTATTGTTTCTTTTCACGATACGCTATTGTTGTTCAGAAATTTTACAATAAATGTCGCAGAACAAAAATTCATCTAACATTAAGAAATGCGTTGATATTATAATTATAATTATTCATCAAATGTTGAAAAGACATTTTCAGACATATATGACTATTTATAGGTTTGGATAGGTTTCATCGTATGCAACATTAAATTGTTGCAGTTGGTTCGGGTGGCGACGCATGCGCAAGCGGTGGAACATGTCCCTTTGTCCAGTTCTTGAGATCAGTTTTCGAATGTCTATTTTAAAACACACAAGATTCACGAGAAAGTGCGTACAAAGTACGTTCAAATATGAAATTTACTTTAATATAATACGCTAAGACCAGTATTGATGCTACATATTTTAAAAGATGGCTACACTATCATTCTTTAAACGGTAATCCAAAATGTAAATTTTGTGAATTTAGTTTCATACATATCCCAACTGCTGTTTATGCACAGGCTTTTTTTGTTTCTACAAACCATAATATTGATTTTCATTTTGCTAGGACATACGAGTGTAAATAATACATTTTTTATGTCTACGTTTAGTAAGTCGTTACCAAAATAGCGTGGTTATCTTTCAGACGAGGCGGACGATGGTGTGTGTGAACAACACCTTACCCAACTGCAGAAACGTGTGTGCGTGTGCTGAAGTGGATTCAGCACAATCGGGGCAATGTGCAGAGAAAGTCATGCAACATTACTCCATAGTTTGTGTATCATTTATAAGTATTTCGTTAATATTTATCCGAAATACATGATAGATATATACGTTTGAAAAATAAAACACATATTCACAGCTATATTGATGTTTTTAAAATCATTCTCAATTAAATTGCCTTGATCATTAATATGAACCACGAAAGGTCACAATATTATGACCAAACAAAGATGTAATATTTTTTAACAGCCAGCCAGCTAAATGGTATGTGTTATGTTCTCATGATGAACATGTGGGCAGGAGACTTGATTGTCGTGTATGTAAATATGGTCTGTGTATGCAAAGCAGGAACCTGTGCCGTAAACGAAATATGAACACAATGCGAGAAACGACGTTGTTTAAATTGATATGGCACGAGATTAATATCTACGCATATCTAAGGTATAGCCCGAAAAACACTATGTGCACACTGGCAGTCAATAAACATTAGAGCATAATATCCCAAATTCCTTGCTCACTAAAGTGCTTAACCAAAGTCTTCGTATCAAAATATAATGTTTCGGTTGAAAATGTGCATATTATCATTTTAGCATTAACATGATTGTTCTATTCGACGACAATATAATTTTTAATTGTTTTATGTAGATGGACTCTTAAGAGCACCTGCGCCACGTCATGTCCTAATGAAAGAAACGCTGTCTGCACGAGCGGGGTTTACTGAACACAGCGGCATGTGCACCGAAGTAATAATGCGGGATATATTGAATATAACGAGTGTCAAACGCACATCAAAAGGCTATTTTATTAATAAGATAACTTAATACATATTTTTTACTCAAACATGGTTGTTTGTTGTCCAAATACCCAACCGTTAAGGATATGTTTTACATTTCATTTTAATGAGGCAAACCACAGTTTCGACAATAATTAAAACTGTTCTATAATGAAAAGGGTTCGCATGAATCGCAAAAGAGTGCTTGTGAAAAGTAAATAGTCTACATTATCATTTATTTTTTCCGAGGTCCTAATGTTGACCTGATCTTAAACTTTTAATCGTTGAAAATAACAATCTTTTTTAATGTACATTCACTTATATTTCAACTGACGTAATATATATTCCTATATATAACCTACCACCTACACTTTTACAACAGTGTGTCAGGCGAAGCTGTTGGCGACGTCTGTAATAATGACAGGTGTAAAGCTGACAAAAACGTCGTCGGCCTTAACAACAACTGGTGGCTCTGCAGATTGGGCCATGTCTCGTACAGAGGTCAAGTGTATTAGTTGAAATGATTGCGTTCGTATAACACTATTACAAAACAGATTATACTTAGATCTGATCGATTTTAACAATCCAAAGCTGCAATCCTAATCCCGAAAACTTTGGAACAACCTATCTTATATCTCTATATAAACAATTCTAACCCATTTTACATTCCTATGATAGTTTCTTTCCAATAACAAAGGTTGATATGGTACGTGATTTGGAAAGAATTTAAAAAGGTCAGCGTTATTTGCACCCAATATAAGTGTGTGTGTGTGTTTTCTCCAAAATCTAGCCCTTGTCGGGGTAAGTCTATTGTTCCATCCACACGCCTTAGACATTTGTGAGTTCACAGCCTTTGGTTACCTTTTATATTAAAAGTGTTTATCCCGAAGATGTTTAATGATTCCCTTAGATTTTGAATTTGTTTAAACTGTTAAAAGTCAATATTTCGGTAGCCCCAAGGAAAACCAAACTAGTATCGTTTAATTTATTGTAAATGCACGACACAATCCTTTACGGTAGATGAGTTAGGTAATTATACAATTTCCAAAATGCTAGGCAAGTAATGCATATGTAACATATATATCATTGTATATATATATATAACACACACACACTTATATTGGGTGGAAATAACGCTGACCTTTTTCAAATTCTTTTCAAATCACGTACCATATCAACCTTTGTTATTGGAAAGAAACTATCATAGGTATGTAAAATGGGTTAGAATTGTTTATATAGAGATATAAGATAGGTTGTTCCAAAGTTTTCGGGATTAGGATTGCAGCTTTGGATTGTTAAAATCGATCAGATCTAAGTATAATCTGTTTTGTAATAGTTTTATACGAACGCAATCATTTCAACTAATACACTTGACCTCTGTACGAGACATGGCCCAATCTGCAGAGCCACCAGTTGTTGTTAAGGCCGACGACGTTTTTGTCAGCTTTACACCTGTCATTATTACAGACGTCGCCAACAGCTTCGCCTGACACACTGTTGTAAAAGTGTAGGTGGTAGGTTATATATAGGAATATATATTACGTCAGTTGAAATATAAGTGAATGTACATTAAAAAAGATTGTTATTTT